>VZRN01003245.1:1506267-1522333 GCA_013397935.1 Dasyornis broadbenti | reverse complement strand
TTTTTTTTTTTTTGGTTGTTTGAGTTTTTTGATTAACTAGATCAAATAGGATAATGGAGAACTAGTATCTTACAAATACCTTCTTTTATATGATTTTTAAAGGTTATAGACTTTAACCAAAAAAATTAATTCTGTTATTACTTGTGTGTAGTGGCTTGACATGTTTTTTCTAAGTATGTGCCTTAAAATATCCAGGTGCCAGAAGAGTGAGAGAGAGTGACAGTGCTCCTGTTTCTCATGTCTCTTTTGTTCTGCTCATTCCTCTTGTAAATAAAAGGTGGGGGGGAGGAGGAATTTTTCTGCAAAAACTAAACTCTCAATGATGTCAGAACCTTCAGATTTCTAATGGTTTTACCTGTTAATTTTTCAGTCTAGAAAGGGGTGAGAATGCATGCTCAGGATATTATTAAAATAACTTAGCAGAAGAAAGTGAAGGATATGACATCAACAGTTCTCATAAATTTGAGATTTCTCTTATACATATTCTCCACTTTCTCAGGCTGGGAGAAGAAAGGCATTGTCAATTTTATCAGAACTTTTAAAATCTTGCATTTGTTTTTCTTTCTGAGTAAATACTTGGTAATATTTCAGTAATGCTCAAGAGAAAGAGCTAGATGGTTTTGACTTATATTACCAGTATGAAGGGAATGCTCTTGAAGTTCACAATTCTTGGAAAAGAAAAATGAAGATTCAGGCCCAGTTTTCAGTAATTTGCATAGAACTTTTCATTTTAAAACCTGATTTTCCTGTGAATTGTTACTTTTCCACTTTAAGATGTGCTTTTCTTTATACAATGAACATGCTTTTTTTAAACAAAATATTTTCAGATGTATTGTCTATCGTCTTTCTCCTACACTATTTCAGATGTAATAGAGACATCAGCTTCCCGTAGAAAACACGACTGCTTTCCAGTTTTACATTATTTATTTTGTGTTTTCCTAGCAAGTGCAGTTTTTGTGCACAAAATATTTCCATCTTTTCCTTGTTTTTTCTTTTTTTCTTTTTTCTTTTTTTTTCTTTTTTTTGTCTTCTTTTAAGTAATGTAGCACATTGTTCACAGACTTAGCAATTACTCCATTCTTTTATGTCTACAGGGACTGAGTAGTGAGTAGAGAGCTGGCTGAATAAAGAAACCACTTGGTACACAGATGAAAAAATCTTTGCTTATTCTGTAGCATCTTAAATATAGTCTTTTGTTTGACATACTTTTTTTTTACTATATTAGTATTCAAAGAAGAGTTACTCACTCTGAAAGGGTTTTTATTTTTTTAATTTTCATGCTTTTCTTTGGCAGCATTTTAAGATCATTAAACAGTCTATGCTGTGAGATACTCTCTTCTTGTTGGAATTTTTGCATTTGCTTTGAGATGAATAACATTTGGTTTGCCTTCCCAAGACCCCCAGCTCTCAATTTAGGCCTCATGTCTTATTTCCCTCACCTAGAAGCCCTTGTTGCTGTCCTAGAAATCAATTTTCCTACTAAGATCTCATCCATATATTTTTTTCTGCTGGCTTTTTTTTTTTTTTTTTTTTTTTCCTGTATTTGACAGTTACATATCATCTAGATGTGGGATGGGCAACAGCCTTCCCTCAGACATCTAGATTAAAGTGATTTCTTAGAACACCTCCCCTGAATAATTGCATAATTACCCACAGAAGCTTATGACTGCATAAAAGTGATAAAACAGCAGAGATGAAAATACACATACCAGGAAAACTGGGATGGAGAGGAAATAGTATAAGCTAAAGTAATAAATCTGTTGGCACTTTACATGAGTAGGGAATAAGAGATACATCACCATTATGCTAGAAAGAGTAAATTAGCCCATTCACTTTGGATGCAGAAAAACTTAGCTTTTAATTGCTCATTACGTTAATAAGTATTCCATTTTTAATACCTTAACCCAGAAGAAAGAAAATTCACCTAAGTTAAGAAAGCTAAGTAGCTAAGTTAAGAAAACATACAGTTTTGATTTAAATTTAAGGCACATAAAAGAAGTTTATTTTGAGTTTTTGACTTTGAGGACTTCAGTAATTCTTGATTATTTTTACTATAAAAGACATTTTTTTGTGATTGCAAAGTATTCCTAAACCACTTTTTGCAACCAAATCAGTGTTTCTCTTCTAACCTCATGTCATATAGTAGTGAAATTGAAAGACAAATAAATTTGCTATTAAAAACAAAATCCTTATGTCTTCTTTTTCTTAAAAGCCAATTGAAAGGTAGCAGCAGAAAAAAATCTATTTGTGGTGAGAAGATCAGCCTTTAGACTGATGTTAATATTTATTTTTTCAGCTCTCTTCATCTTCTGACTTTTCCCCGAATTTGATTGCTGTACTGTGAGAGAGAGTAATGTTTGGGTGTTTTTTTTTTGTTGTTGTTGTTGTTTTTGTTTTTGTTTTGTTTTTTTTTTTTTGGTTCAAATAGCTTTACTATAACCTTTGACCATATCCAAGAGAGGTCTAGGTATCCAAAATACAGACCTGGGTTTTACAGAAGAAGGTGACCATGTGGAAATATGTATATACAATCTCAAACAAGTCTCAGTATGCCACTGGGCCACTGTGGATCAAAAAAAAAATTTTTTTGTTTAAATCTGTGTGAAATTGTCCATGTAACAATAATCTGCACAAGAAAAATATGTTGTAAAAAGGAAAATAGGTTTCAAACAGTGAATACTGTTTTCGTAACACACACAGAGATTTCTATTTCTTCTCCCTAAACTCACTAAGGTGTTATTATTTTAGTTCAGAAAGGAAAACAGATGTCAATATCTAATATCCTTGAAAATCACTTGCCTGCTGTGCATGGCTATATCACTCTCTTTCACTCTCCCCAGAGCTCCCATTTCTCTTTACTAGACAGATATTATTCTCTTTTTCCTCTCCTGCCCTGATTACATGTCCTTATATACTTACTAAATATGCCTTGTAGATGTCTCAATTTTTTCCTGAATACAGTTTATCTCTTAGGCCTTTCACAGGCTACTATTTCTGATTCTTTGTGTTTGGTGTACTCAAAACTCTGATAAATTCCTTATTTTACTTATTATCCATATTTTAAGGCTATGAAGTCTGATTCTCCATTATAGCATCATAGGCTATATTTTACTAATTTCAGCTGGGACAGGATTTAAATCACGTTTGCATTCTTTCCTGAGAGAGAGGGGATTGTATATTTTGATACGCATTTGAAAAAAACAAGTTATTTGGACCATTCTGTTCCTCAGCTGGAGCGCAATGCTTTCTACGTGACCAGGTGGCTGTATCTCCAAGAGCAGCTGTCAATGACAAAGCATGATGCAAGACAGCAGGTACCTGTTACTGGTGTCCGTTAGGAAATATTAGGGGAAACAATAAGTCAATTTTTAAGCTAATGTTTTACACAAATATAATATTATATTTACTGATGGGTTGCAAGGATATGCCCTGAGTATTTTGGCTAACTAGCTGAGCTTTATCAGCAGCTGCCAGGTGTCTTGTCTAGCTAAACAGTCATGATTTAACAGTAAAATCTTTGCTAATCCTCTTTCTCTCAATGGAAAATTTAAAAACTGTGGTTGCATAGGTTTCCATATTTCTATGCATATCTATATAAACTAGATATTGTGTAACCAGTTTTAACGTGAGTTGTACTCACAACACTCTCTTAAAAGAAGCTTCCACAAACTGAAATTTTAAAAATGTTGGGAAATGTTATTATTTTAAACTGCTGCTATTTAAATTGTTTTAGAAAGGCTTTACTTTCTTAAGCTCCTTATCAATACAGTCACACTACTCCACAAGCAGTACAGCTATATAGTCAAGTTACTGTGTAGAAAAATGCATTTTTTGGAGATACTGTCTGTTCAACAGCTAATAGTGAAGAGGCAGAATAAGAAAACCTTTTTCTAATAAATATTTCAAATACATATATTTAGAATATCCAGGAAAGCAGAAGAAATCTCAGGAGTTTTATTCAATGTTCAAAGCTGTGAAGATAATATCCAACGGTAAAAAATCAGCAGTGTCTAGACAGGTATACACTACTAAGTTAAACTTTTTTTTTTGAGGAAGAATATGATTGTAATAATTGAATGCGTGATTTGGTGTAAATTTAATTACCAAAATGGAAAGAGTTAGTTCTAGGACCTGTCTGACCTTACTATATTCTGATGCATTTACCCAGGGGATCCTAAATAGAGTAGAAATCGTCTATTAGTTGTATAAGTGAGACTCATTCCAGCTACATTAGCCCAAGATGACCCAAATGCAAGAAACTCTGAATTTCACACTCAAATACTTCAGAGACAGGCCTCTCTCTTAAATCTAAAATGTCTGTTTTCACTGAAGTTTATAATTCCACTAGATCAGGAAAATAAATCTGAAAGTGGCCTTAAGATGGCTATAAATTCCAGTTAAGAGATTTGGTGGTTTGATTTTGGTCGTTTTTTTCAAACTGATATGTGTGAACAGGGGTTTACACTGCTTAAGTTACTGATAGTACTGAGGATTAGAATAAAATGCAGGGAACGGCTCCTATTATACAATCCAGTACAAGCTGCTGAAGAGGAGTTAGAAGCATAATTCTAAAAGGAGAAATAATGGATTTGGCATAGAATACCTTGATAAAAGTCTGATTTACATTTGAAAGCCAGCTGAGTTCTGCTAGAAGGATTATTTTGTACAAAAGAGAATAAACAAGAATGACATTAAAAGTATTAGAATTTTAAGCCATGCAGAAAGAGTCAAATCAGAGAAAGAATTACTTTTAACATAATTATTTTAATTTCCTTCAAAGTCTGTTTCACCCACCGACAATATTTTTATGCAGCTATCTTTACTTTTTAACTCAAAGTACTTTGAACTACCAGTGTGTCTATAAGTAAAAAAGCAGTGTTATTTTCACTGTGAGGTGGAGAGGTTATTTTCTGTAGCTCAATGTATTTTTATTAATCAGTGACTTACTTTATCATAGGTTAATGATGTTTCCTTTCCTGACAAGACTGCTGATTCTCTCAGCGTGCACACTGCAGGTTCAGTCATCCTTGCCTCACTTGGTTCATACCTTCCAGTCAGTAGCTCAGTCAACCAACTCTTTTTGCTGAAAAGATTTCTTTGGCAATTCCAACATGTAGGTTTTTTTCAATTTTTTTGCTAATGTGCATGCTCACCACTGAGTGAAGCCTTTCACAGCTTTGTTATGCAACTACTACGCTGCTCCTATTTTTTAGGAAATGGGTTATATAGCAAAAGCATATATGGATTCTATTAATTGCCACAGCATGGATATATCAGTCAGAATACTTAAAACAGAGAAAGGAATCTGTGTGGTCGATTACATAGTCCTGATAAATGAAGTATGCTGACATTTATAATAGAGTTAGGACTGAATTATAAAGGAAGTGTGCAACCAACTCCAACTATTTGTAGGAATCCTAACTCGATCATTTTCAATGGTGAGAACAGTTCTGGAAGTGATTGTCATGTATGATTGATTTTTCACGGAAAGTTATGTTGTGATGTGGTGTATTGTGCAATTACACTCGTAGGACAATAGGCAGGCAGGAAGGAAGGAGGGGGAAGTTACTAGTCCCTTAGAGGAGAATGGTAAGAGCAGAGACTGAGAGGACTAAGAAGAACAGGTAGAAGACAGTCATGATACATTACAAGTAAAAAGAAAAAGGATAATATTTTTTAGGTACTCCCTACTGTTTGGTGCAACCCAGAAACCCACTGGCAGTTGCTGTCTTGAAAACAAACAAGAATCTGCTCTGAAAGGAGAGGAGATATTTGCTTGCATAATGCTGACTTCTATTCTGCTTAGATACTCTGAGTTTTCTCAATCTAAATTAATTCATTTTGAAGATAAAATTCCAATAAAACACAACTTGGGTATCTTCTATGTCCTGTTCTGAAGGAAATGTACAGGCTGTCGTCCCTTAGATCTGTGTATACTCAAGGTCTTGTCTCAACACATCACTAGCCTGGTCAGTACATATCCGAGCGTGTATGAAGAGAAGAAGAGATTAACAGATTTTGACAGGTTACATGCTGCAAATCATGACTCATAATCTTGCAGCTGGCAAATCTGGTAGTTGTTTATCTAGAAATGCCCCAATACTCTCCTGCGTGCCCGAGTGACAATCACAGTTCAAGCTGAGATCCTGACTGGAAAGGCCAGGATCTTCCAGCTAGTGATGGAAAAATGTCATTATATTATTTTTGCAGGGGATATTTTGTTCCAAACGTCTTTTCTGCAGCTTCTCAGGAGACATCCCTAGTTTGTTGAACTACAGTACTACATTTTATTTATATACATTCAGAGAATTTATATTTTCCTTTCAGTAAGTGCAAAAATATCAACAAAATCACAAGCACATCAATCAATAAGAATCAATAGTTAAATAGTTAAATTTGTAAAGCTTTTCACTCCTGCATAAGACTAACTTTTCTTTTATAGAAATGCCTTAAAACTTAGGAAAAAAAAAGGTGACTGAAATTTTGCAATTAAAAGTTTTAATTTGCTGAATATTTAAAAAATCCCTTTTAGTCAGTCATAAGCAAGCAAATAGGTAAAAAACCACCTATCAACAGAGTCCTATGTAATATTTTGATGCTATATGTATTACATCTTATAGGGTGAGAGTTTGGGTTTTTTCTTACATTATGGCTGAAATACACCAGAAAATGATGCATCACATTTTGAGGAAAGCTTTTCATGGCAATTTTCCTAAAGTCTAACCTCGACAACTACTCACTTTATGCAGCTGTTATCCTGTATATTTTTGTCTTTAATTTTAAACATGCTAACATGCTATTTATTAGTTATTATATCTGTTTAGTTCTTGAATCTTTTGCCTTCCAGAAACAATCTTTATATGAATATTTCTGCAAAATCCCAACTCAAAAGTTATCTTCTTCTGCTTCATTACAGAAAAACCTTAAAGGAAAAGTGTTGTTTTTTCATTCTTCTTTTCCCTCCTCTGATAATCTGCCTTAGACTCATTGAATTAATTTATATTCTACAATGTTGGATTTTATAGACTTTTTTCTTATTGCATGAACAAAATATAATATTAATGAAGGGAAGTGAAGAAGGGAAATAATAGTATTGAAAGGGAGGAAAGGAAATTAATATCTTTGCCCAATCTAAATTTTAACCCATATTTTCACATTATTTTTTTTCCCCAACAAGTTGACTGTTTTTTCTAGATTAAATTTTGATCCAGTTCTATTGTATGTTTAGTTGTACTAAATTTTTTTGCATTTTGTATTCAACAATCAGCATCTATCTCATATTAGAAAAGCATTAATATGTGTGTGTCATCATCATGGCTATTCTATGCATACATTCCACATGTAAAACATCCTAATCAGCAAAGAAAAGCTCTTTTTGTTTGATCACCCCATAGTAAAATTTCACAGAAAAAAAGCATTACACCAGACTATTGAAAACTTTTAACTGAGAAATGATGAGAAATCTCTTTCTGGTCCCATGTTATATTGATCGTGACTTGGAAATAATAGAAAACTGTGATGAAAAGCTGCAGAAAAGAGAAAATCATGATAGTTTGGTTAACATATTATAGTAAGAAATTATTCTGAACTTCTCATTAAAATATTTTTTTCTTAACTATCTGTGCTTTAAGACAGCAGAGGTTTCTTTCATTAAAGCTGAAAGGTCATACATGGGGAAAAAAAATCTGTAAGTACACTTTTGAGATGGTTAATAATATTGTCAATGTACAGATAGTGAGAAAGACTTAGGGGTTATGGTAATTAGCACTCTGAAAGGGAGTTGCTTGTTCCCTGTCTTTAGATATGGAATTCAGTCATTTAGTTTCTTGCATGAGAAGAACTGAAGGTAACAGAAGGTTGGTGAGCTACTGGAACAGGTTGCCCAGAGAAATCATGGCTGTCCCATCCGTGGAAGTCCAAGGTCAGGTTGGATGGGACTTGTACCAATCTGGTTCAGTGGAAGGTGTCTTTGCCCATGACAAGGGGTTGGAATCAGATCTTCATTAAGGTCCCTTCCATTCAAACCATGTTATGATTCTATGAATCTGAAATATTCATTGTCATAAAGTAGTAGGTATTTTGTACAATGATGTGGAAAGCCACATCTGTACGAATTCCTATCAGACTGAAGCTGAAGCAAGTGGCCACTAATTCAATATTTTCTTCTGTAACTATTAACCAGGGATTAATGATCAAAACAAAGAAAAGAACTTTATTTCTTCTGTAAATATCATCTGGTCCTTCTCTTATCATCGTCAAAATGGTAAATAGAACCACAAGGGAGAGCAATTTAAGAGTTCAAGAGAATATTGCCTCTGTGTTGTCTAAGTAACTCTGTCGTTATTTCTTTGAGCATTTAAGAAGTAGTTCTACTGATACTAAATCAAGTGTTAAAGAAAAAGTTTAATGATAATTAAGAAAAAGACATTAAAAAAAAAGTAATTATGTTGAAAGTTTTCTATTTAAAAACTTGAAGTAAAACTGCTAGGAAAAAAGGTCTAGATGGAAGACCTGAATTCTTAAATTTGCCATCTATATATAATACCCTGGCACAGTAAATGCAAATCTCTCTGTAGTAGTCCATTGGGATCTTCTATATCAAGGTACGGTTAAGAAGACAGCTATATTGAAGTTTTCTGTATCTTGTTCAGGTTACTTATAAAAAATTGTATTTGTGCTTTCTCAGTCTATACCAAATAATGATTGATACTTTTACTTATTTTCATTATGTACCTGTGTCCTCAGTCTTCACTTTCCAGTACACACCTGTGCTCTTTATTTGGATGTTGTGTTCTAATATGAAAAGGCTAGGAAATGCATGACTTTACCATCACATCAGATGGAATGAAAATCACTGTTTCCCTGGGTATATACTTGGGGTAGGATTAAATAGGACAATCACCTGTAATTTGTTGTGTAATTAAGTCAGTTTCAATGACACAAGAAGTAAATGTCCATTCCTAAAGTTGTCTTGGCTAAGTTGAATTATTTACAGGAGCAGTATTTGAAGGCCCATTCTCAACTTTATAATCTGTGTTTTCTAGATATGAACTGGGAGCTGTAAGAATGAATTTAAGTTTTCTATTGACATAGGCAAAGCATATTCAGAGGACAGGCAAAGTATATTCAGAGGTCAGGATCTTTCGGAATTTTATGTTTTACAGTGTGATAAATTAATACAAACAAACGCAGAGGACGGAAATATTTTGGCTGGCTTCATAAATTAGCTAAACAAAGTAACAGCCTTGAGGAGCACAGGCTTTTCTGATCTTTCTCAGTCTGTGCTGCTTTGTATTCTTATTAAACAATCAGTGGTAAACAGTTGGAGTTTGAAAAACAGCTGATCTTCTGCGAGTATGAATGTTCATGCACAACTTTGTGTGTGTGTGTGTGTATGCATGTGTGTTTTGGTTGTCTTTTATTTAACTGAATACTGAAAATAAAGGCATTTTTTTTGTCAGGTTGGGTTGATCAACATTATTGCATCTTCACTCTCAGTTAAACTGAGTTAAAAATGTTGCCACTGTCCTTTCTGAATTTACTGACAAAAAAAGGCAAACTAAAAAACTACAGTCAGTAACATGTGAGTTAACCTTCCCAAATAATCTGTCTTTCCATGTCTAAAGCTAACAATGCACAAAGATTTTCTTAACTCTGTACAATTTCTGAACAGTTCTTTGTGAAATCAGATAAAATACAAATTTGTTTGCTTTGAAAAGTTCACGTACACTAAAGCTATTTTCTTGAAAAAGAATTTTGATTTGGTTGACTTTTATTTAAAACTATTTTGTGTGAGTTTTCTTATCGTGATTTAATAAACCTGTCATAGGAAGCAGGAGTGAGTAGAATTTCTAACAATCTAAATTTCTGTATTGCTGTGTGTTAAAGGCACAATTGTTGGATTTGTGAAGGGCAGGGAAATGGTATGTAAAGGTAACAATTTTGTCTCTTCTGTTTTCTTCTACATGGTTCTAAAATATATTATTCCAAATGTAAAGGCAAGTACTCAAAAGCTAGAAATGCCGTAGCAGAGTTGCTCTAACTGGGCATTTTACAAGTGAATTATGGAGGGGATTTTTGATAAAGTATATCCAAGTTCTGAAAAAGCACACTTACATAAGTAAATTAGTAGAATACAACCAATAAATGCCTTTGTGAGGTGTTCAGTGGAAACAGAAGGGTGATGATAGATGATGACAGGAATTACACGTTTTGAAGAATTTCTTGCTCATCTTATGCTAACATAAGTAGTATCAGAAGCTCAGCGCCACTAATTATATTATAACTGTGGAAGCTAATGTGAGGACAGGAATGTTTGGATTTGTTAAAAGTCTCAGATAAAGCAGACCTGTAGCTATTCATATAAGCTACATAAGGGACTGTGTATTCTTGTGCATTTAAAGAAAAATACCAGAAATTGTGAAGGAAGGGAAGAATTCCAGAGGATCAAAAAGTTACAGATGTTTATGTAGTCTTTGAAGAAAAAAAAAAAAAAGAAAAAAAAATTAGATGGAGAGGGATTTGCAGCTAATTCAGCCTAGCTTCGGTATACAAAAAATGTTCAGAAATCTGGAACCAAAACATAAACCACCTATTTTTAACAGTCAACATGCATCTGTCAAGAGCAAAACAAATCAAAACAGCTTAATGTCTTTTCATGACAGAAAAAAAGTTCTTCTGTGTGAGTAAAAAGTAGGAAGAATTATAGATAAGAATACCTCTAAAATTTTGGCAGTCAGACAAACATTGTCTAGATGAAACCATAATAGGAGGGTACATAGACAGTTAAACAATGTTGAATAGTCCTTAAATTTAAAGTTGTATCAAGCAAGGCATTCATAAAGTCTATTCCAGGTTTCCTACTACTCAGTTTTGTAATTAAACATTTAGACACTGTATGAGAAAAATGTTAACCAGTTTGCAAAGTATATGAAAATTCAAGGAAAAGCACTGAGCCTTCAAATACATTAAATTACTTGGAAACAGTTCAGCAGAGAGTAACAGAGCTGTAAAAAAAAAAAAAAAAAAAAAATTGGGATTGTTTAAAGCAGAAAACTGAGGGGATGACATGATAATGGTATGTTAAAGGCTGTCAGTAGGAAGAAATTACACTGCTGTGTCCACAAGATGCAGGACTAAAAGTAATGGCCACCAACCAATCCAAGTACATATACTTCAAATGATTATATTGATCCCTGCAGTTACAGACATGCACAGCCAGAATTTAGAGCTCTATCTTTTTCTCACTAATTGAAGAATACAGCATGACACCTATGAATTGGGTCTGTAACCATTAATCAAATCACTGTACTGAAAGTTGGAACGAATTGCGCTGAACTGGGATATTATCTCCTCTGTGAGATCATTTCCCTTGTTTTATTCTTTTGGGGTTCTCTGACTCATACAGGTACAGCAATAACTGTGCAGCAAAGGAAAGCACGAGATGTTAGTGGTTTAGGGTGCCATGACACTAAGACTTACTTTGCAAGTCATTTATATACACACCTCCATGTATGTCAGAGTAGCTGGCTATTTCCAGTACTCTTTAATGTGTAGACTTATTCATCCTGATGTGCAAGTGAATGTCAAGAAACCCTTATTCTTTCCAGTAGATTTCACTAATGTAGAAACAATCAATCAGCAGCACTCACTTAATTGCTGGTCTAACAGACTGTTTACCATGGAAAGTTTGTGATGTTGCTTGTCAGTTCTCATTACCTTTTGATCAGTAGCATTTCAGGAATGGCACTGCCAGAAGCAGTTGACTTTGACAATAGAAATGTATTTAATAGAGCACTCTTATGTGTACGTTAGCCATTTCATAGTAAAAATAAATTATGTTAACTTTTAGGGCCAGTTAAAGATAGGCAACTTCTAGGGTTCTGTGGTTTAAACTAGATTTGACCAAAGATAATAAGCATTTAATATCAAACAAGCCTCAAATATTATCAAATGTTATGTTGAGAGAGAAAGTATTCTTGTGATTTAAAACTATGACATTGAGTGATTTAAAACTATGAAAATACGAGTGATTTAAAACTAACCCTTTCTTTTAATTTTTCTTTAATCCCCAATAATCAAAACCTGATTTTTTTTTAATACATTCTTTCTGCTATATGTATAGGCCTAACAAGGTGTCTACACTACTTGTTGAGTTAAGCAAGATACTTTACTGAACAGAAATTTTGCATTTCTCTCTTTACAGTTGTCTTCTCTTTCTAAAATAATTTATCACTGGAAAGATCCTCTCACATCATGTGCCTATTATATAAATATTTTAACTTCTTGAACATTCTGATACATGATAAAAAAAAATAAATTTAGTTTGCCAAGGTTTTTTTTTTTTTTTTTTTAGGAAAGAATTTTCAGGCCACTTACACCAGAGCTACAGGATGAGATCTGTGTCACGGTAGAACACGTAAGTGGTCATTGAGTTAACTGGGTAATTCTTCCATAAATTCTCTGTTGAAAGACTATTCCTGAGGGTAAGTCTTGCTGCAGAGACCCTCTTCATGCTCTCTGTTGCGTGTCAGCCAAGACTGAGAGCACATTGCACACACAGTGGCTTAAATGTGGGAATTTCAGCCTCCTTAGTCACTCCAGTGAATCTACTTCTGCCGGTCTTTGTCAATATTTTAGCTGTTTTTATTAATAATGCTATGTTTACACCATCCTCCCCTGTACTTACATTTTTGTGAGTATGCTCTAACTAACTAAATTGTGGTAGTCTTTTGCAAAATATGGTCCAGTTGTCGAAGTCAAGAGATAAATGTTTCTTACAGGTTTTTGAAAAAGACGAAATGAGTGATGTCAGAAAAGAACCAACTTTCACCTTAAGGAGATATTAATGACATTTTTACAACTAACTAGTTATTAGATTTGGGAGTCACTGAAAACCAGGATCAGAACCGTACATATACAGGGAATGACTGGTTTCATTTTCCAGATGGTTTACTTTTTGATATACTAAAATTTCACCCAGATTTTTCTTTCTCTACAAGTCATTTTCTTGTACTTCCTTGATTACAAGCATATTACAGATGTAAAATAAATGCTGAGAATTTATACTCTTGTTAAAAAAGAAAAATCTTAAAGAACTCTTCTGAAATTTTCTCTCAGCTTATGTGGCATGCACATTGCAGAATGGAGGCTAACCTGCAGTTATCTGACAGATTATTCTAATAGCCCACAGTTTAAGATAAGGGTCTGTCAAATGGAAGGAATCCGCTCAGAAAGGAAAAAAAAAGGTATTAAATCCCTAAAGGGCAAAAAGAAAGAATCAATTTGTTAAAGTAGACAAAACTAAAGTAGTAAACGCAGATGGTTTTGTGATTCTTCACGTAGTAAGAACCAAGTTGTAATTATCTTAATTTTGATCACTGTCTGCCTTTGATCCTGCGTACATCTTTCCAGCTATATTCCTGTCAAAAAACAGAATTATCAAATGAATGAGCAAGGATTCTCAGTAGATGGTTTAATTTTAAACAATGATTAAAGGGTTTTTAGTACTTAGTGCAGAAATACAAAGAATAACAAGGGAAAAAAATAGAGCGGCTTTTTCACTTGTCATTTCCACAACACATAAAATTAAGTAGAGCTCTTGTAGACCAGTGCAAATCACAGTGTCTTCTACATACAGCACTGAGAAATTCTTCTTGCCATGCCTGAACGGTTTTCAAATTAAAGAGTGACACTTAGTTCTCATCAAAGACATTTTCTGTCTTTCTAACAAAGGATGTAGCTCAATATATGTAGGAAGAAAGATACGTGAAGGAAAGGACACTTTTGAAATGGGGAAAAAGACCACCAGAACAAAAACCCCAAAACCAAATATTATGGCTGGAATTGTTAAATCCCTGCTTAAGAAAAGCTTTAAATGCTTTAACTATATCCAGGATAAAATGTGAAAATTTATGCTGTTTATTCCTGTTTTGCTTATCTTGCCAGTCACACTCAGGTGAAATGCAGTGTACTTGTTGGGTTGGTTTTCAAATAACCTGGGGCAACCAAAATTGAAGCACTTTGAATAACTGTTTTGGAAACTGTTTTTGGATGTAACTGAAATGAGCACATTTATGACCATGCTATTATGATTTGAACTTTTGGGGGGGTTTTGAGGGTTTCTTTGGTTTTTTGGTTTTTTTTCAGGAAGGCATTTAATATCAAGTGAAGTGTTACTGTAAGAAAAAAAAAACCAAAACACTGACAATATGTAAATCACCTGACAAAAGGATTATTTGATAAACATTTCTTACTTCTGGTAAATCACAAACTGTTAGTGCTTTTTTTTTTATTATTTTTAATAAACAGGACTCTAATTTATTAATAATCGACATATTAATACCCCCCTGCTCCTACAAAAATCTGAATGCAGATAGGCTTTTAAGATTTTCCCAAGGTTTTGCCAGCTTTTCTATATTAAATTATATTTAAATATATTGAAAATTCATTCCACTGTAAAATTTCTTTTATTTCACCTAAAAACTCTGATGTCTTCTAGATAAATGAAGGGTATTCAGGTGCTGCTGTTCCTCATACAGTAAAAAAAGTTATTTACTTACTTTCTGCTTTCCTTTCTCAAAGTAAATATTTTCAGGTTCCATATGCAGCTGCATAATTTATATGACATAAAATCTATTAACTTTACCTTAAAAAATATTAATTAATTATATTTTAAAAATATTATTTGACCATGCTATTAATTCAGATGTACCCAGATTTTAAATACAGAGATATTAGTTATATATTATTAGTAATAATCAGTAAGACATTACTCAAGGACAAAAATGTGCATGGACAATGGGGTAAAATGAAACAGTCACAACAAACATTTATATCATTCTTTGATTTTTAGTAAAGGAAATATGATAGATTTGTTATCACAGAGAAAGACGTAAGTAATTTAATATGCATTAGGAATTTAGGTGGATACAAAATGTAGAGTGGTTGTGTTTAAATAGGAATGTGATTTAGAGACACTCCCAATAAATCTTCAAATTGGAAAGTGAGTTCTTTTTAACTTGGTGATTAACCTAACTTGACTGTGACAAGGCAAGGATTGAAAGCAGAAGATTTGGTGAGGAGAGAAAATAGAGTTTTTTTGAGGATGGCAATTAGAGTTGTTTTTGCTTAAGGTGACCTTGCAGTGAGAGGATGGTTAGAAAATTCTGTGTGGGAAATTTCATGTATTGTGCATACTTTGGGTTGTTTTCTGTGTGTCTTGAGAAGTGGAATTTCTGTAGAAGATAACAGAAAACTGTCAAAGATTTAAGTCCCTCTTCATAGATGTGGTTGGGCCTCCCACCGGGCGAAAGAGAGATAAGAAGCTCAGAGGTTATAGAAAGCACAGCATTGTGAGTTACTGCACATGTGCCAGGCTCTTTGACATGTTAAGTTCAGGAATAGGCTTTTGTGCTTTTTGCCCCTGCTAAGATGGACTAAGTAGTCTATGTGTCCCTGTTTGTTTTTGGAATCCTCCAGACAGGGAGGTGATGGAATAAATCTACTCTTTGCTCTTCAGCTTTGGGTTGTGTTCAGCTTGGTTACTTGCATCTATCAATTCATACATTGACAAAATCTTAGGCCATCTCAAAACAAGAATATTCTTCCTTAAAAAGTATTCAGTCATGACTTGATCATTCTTAACAAATAGCTTAAATGATTTGCAGGTTCTCCAAAAGTTTAGCATTGTTCATGAAGTTTCATAACTACTAAGATTTAAATCTTCATCTGTTCCTCTCTTCTTATAAACTCCATTGATTTACAGCTCTGACTTTTCCATCCTTTTTTTCTGCTGAAATAAACTCTTTACAACATTGTTCTTCTTGCATTTCTTAAAAATTGTTCTCTTTGTTTTTTTAAGACTTTTAATGCTTTCATATGCCATAGGGATGAATCAAAACTCTTCCTGAGTTTGTGAGATAATATATGACCTCTAGTATTAGTTTCCTGTTTTTAATTGAAAATGAAAGATATTTATGTCAACAATCTGATTAGAATCCACAGAAAAATTTTAAGCCTGTTGTCTTAAATGTATCAATTTATTAGAGTGCCTAAATCAATAAAA
>VZRN01003245.1:1494744-1506198 GCA_013397935.1 Dasyornis broadbenti | reverse complement strand
TTTTAAGAAGTAGCAGGTTTATTTTTTAAGAAGTAGCAGGATTTTTAAAATGAAGCAAATCCTGGATATCCTAGGCTGTAAACCATATTTCTTCTTAAGGCTAACAGGGAGAATATATTTGGGGACTGACATGCATATAATAACTGTGCGACACTTCAAAAGTCTGGGATTTGTTCTATAAACACCAACAAGGGGCATATGTTGAAAGGAGTATTTTACTCTCTATAGTTTCAGTCCCTCAATTAAGGCATTTGCTTAGAACACGACTTTCCCAGGCAATTCTCAGTAGAAAGACAGACTAGTTTGGTAAGAAATCTGACTTAGACGACATTACTCTCTCTATATAAAACAATGTTTTAGTTTAAATAATACTCAAACATGCTTCTGTGATTTAGCCAGTTGACAGCCTCTGTTCCTGGGCTGAATTCCTGTATGAACCTGTGCAACATATCTAAGACTGCACAAGTTTGCCTGAGATTCATGCACTGCAAGTCCCAGGCAGCAATCACATCTGTTCACTCCTCAGGGCGGCTCAGCACTGTACAAGTGGAAGTGAGGGCACCTCTGCAGAGGCATGTCTGGTCTTCATACGGAGAGCTTAGGAAGCCAATGCATCTCTCGGGCTTTGACACCTAATTTCAACCAAAATTGTTTGTTGCTATTTTGCCCATCTCTTGGTTAGATCATTTGGGAAGCTAATAATCTGAAGTGTGTTGGATCTACATCACACATCCTAGCGAGATTCCCTACATTTTAATGAATCCCAAGCACCTCCTTTCCTCACTATTCTTCTTAAAGCTGAACCATGTAGAGAAGCCTTGGGCCAGAGGATGGGTAAACCCAACATTAATCTAGGAGTCAGACTTTTCAGCTGCATCAGAAGAGTTGAAACTATTAGAAACATCTAAATTTAGCCTGCTCCCTATGGCTGCATGTGAGTGAGGTGGCTAAGCTCCATTATGCCCTAGAAAGCAAACAGGTTCACTCATTGCTAAGAGCTTTTTTTTGGAACATGACAAATTTTCTTCCAGGCTCCATTGTTTGCACTGACTACTTCCCTGTAGAATGCAATGGGATTTTACATTCCAAGCGCTCATAAAGGCATTATAAGCATGCAGCCCTTTAATACTTGTTACTGCCATTGTTATTAAGTCATCAGTTTTGGATGGAGTTTGCAATGCCTTAGAACTTACGCTTACCAGGTGTGCCCTGTGAAATTTTCTAGACCCTCCAATAGCTTGTCTTACCTTCTTTAGCTGTCACAGCAATTTTTCTAATTCACCAGATCTAAGTCTATTTTTATTTTTGTTTCTCATAGAATCACAGTAGAAAACACTTATTCTATGAAGAATGAAATATTTTCAACATAGATTCATCACTTAGATAGTGACACCACATAGAAAAATATGTAGGGCTGGTATGATAACGGAGACACTGAAAAGTGGAAGTGCAAGATGCAATGTAAAGCAGTACAGGCATAGGAAGGTAACAGGTAGAGCACAGTCTCAGCACTGGAGACTTATTGGCTATAAAAAACTCACCCATGATTTCAGCTAGAGTAGAGTTAGTTTCTTCTCAGTTGCTGTTACAGTGCTGTGTTTTGGATTCAGGATGAGAATGGTGTAGTAACACACTGAGAGGTTTGCTTTTTCCTTGGTCATGTTATCTTAAGTCAAGGGGTTTTTTCTTGTTTCATGATCTGCCAGTGAGGAGGTACACAAAAGAAACTGCGAGATAACATAGCTGGGACAGGTGACCTGAGCTGACCAAAGTATATTCCACACCATAAACCATCATGCCCTGTGTATAAACTTGGGGGAGTTACCAAAAAGAGGTGCCAATCAGGGTTTGGGAGAGGGGTCTGCCATCGTTCAGGGGGTGGTGAGCAATTGCATTATGCATCACTTGGTTTTCCCTTTTAATATTATTTTCATTTACCATTATTACTGTATTTTTACTTTATTTTTTATTATTATACTGTTCTTATCTCTTTGATTCTCTTGAAACCTTGATTCTCCTCTGCATTGCACCAGGGCAGTGAAGAGAGAGAGGGGTTGAGCAAGTGGCTACGTGGCATTTAATTACCAGCTGAACTTAAATCATGATATGGTCATTTAAAGAAATGCAAACCTGGAGTTGGAGAAAGTTGATTTTATGGGTAGCAGAACAATGAAATAATATATAACTTACATTTCTGACATATAATAGTCAGTAAATTGCTTATTCTAGAAGCATGAAAAAGCATAAAACTGTTTAATATGAAAGACCCAGGTTTACAACAACACTGCAGCATGTTCCCACCAATATCTAAGAATTGAATTCACATATTATTGCTCTGTACCTAACAAATTTGATTCCAGGCAATCTGTCTTAGATTTTTCAAGACAGTACACCTGAATACTTTATAACAACAAAGAGAGACAGAAAATCATCTTTTTTATGAAGACTTTAATAAACTTTCAAACATAGATAAATGCAATACAATGAGCACAAGCAAAAAAAAAACGTAGTAATCCTAAACACATTCAATGTTGCAGTAGAATAATGCTGTATACAAATGCCTATCTATCTCTACTGGTGTCTGCTGTTCTGAGTATTTTCCTATCACAAAAAAAACCACATAAGTTTTGCAACAAATAACCATTTAGAGTACTTTGTACCCTATGTGACATTTCAGAACAAAAATGCAGTGTATGATATGTGATCACCACTGAAAGAATACCGTCTTTAATGTATTTGTGAATATGCTCATTTAAAATAAATGGAATATTCTGATATAGTCCTATAAAAATGACACTGAGATATGCTTAGACATTTTAAGTATAAAAGTTCCTGAGCTATATACAACTGTTTGCAGCGCTACTGATGTATTCTTGCTTAGATGACCTTGGTGAATAGACAATTACTTCAAACCATTAAAACTGTATGGAGAGAGAAAAACATGTGCATTCATGACAAGCAATAATTTGGACAGAAACATTAACTGAAAGAGTCAAATAGAGCCTGCCAACAGATTGCCAGATGTCCAGATTTGTTAAAATACAATGACAAAGACCTAGATATAATCTGTCGGCCAAATCATGGGGTCAAAGCCATTTCCCTTGGAGAATAAAATTTCACATTCAAAGGTGATATTCTCTCAATCCTGGTACTGTTTCTTTGCACAGATGTTTCCTTTGTGTAGGGCTACAGCAGCCTAAATCTATGTTTCAATTGCTTGGAATAGAAAAGATGAGAGAGATCCTTAACTGCTATAAAACTAACAAATCTGCAGAGGGTCAATGTAACAGCAAAATAGAAGGGTGATATTTAGGCCACTCTTATATGTGTATGCTCAAGTCTTTCTGATCTGCTTTTGATGCTGTTCGGTGAGACACAGCTATTTTCACAGTGCAATTTCCAGCCATTGCAGGTAGTAGTCAACTATACTGTGAAGCAATCTGAATTTCACCTCTGTTAGATAGGATGGCTCAAGAACTGGAATGAATGTTGAGACAGATAAACTCTGAGATACTGGTGTATTTCTGAGAGCCTGAAATATTTTTCTCAACCTAGAAAATGCTGGGTCAAGATTTCAAACGCAAGTGTATGTTTTGATCATTGGGAAAACAGCAAATGAATTTAAAATGTCAAAGGAAAGAAAGAATGAAGCATGGAATACCAGCTAAAGGCTCCAGTCACCTCAGAAAGAGTAGAGAGGTGTCACAGCAGTACAAGTGTATGCTCATTTGTTTGTCTTGGTTTAGAAAAATCACTTCAGTGGAGAATATTTGACTGCATTGAATTAGAAAATACTGCTTGAAACCTGTAAAAGTTTGATGAATATCAAACTTCAAGAATATTAAAACTGTGATATCAGGTCAGTGATCTGTCTGTCCAAAAGCCTGTCTTCAACAGGACAGCAGAAATTGCTTGAGAAAGGACAAGAATAAGGCGAGTGTGTGCTGATTGCTCACTTCTCTGAAATACTTTTCCAGCCACTGGTGATCTGTGGCGCTGAGACTTTCAGAATGACGAGTGATCTTCTTTAATACTTTCCAATGTTACAATGTCAGCTATGCCTGCATGCAGTCCTTGATGAAAAAATCGTTCAAGATATCTAAAGAATGTGTCTATGATTTTGTCCCTTCCTAAATATACTTCACTTGGTAGGGATTGCATAATCTTTTAATTTCCATAAAGTGCTCCCAGAAACATTCATCATACCTGCTGCATGTATTTGCCCCATAATTATTTTGGAGAATCACAGAATATCCTGGTTTGGAAGGAACTCCCAAGGATCATCAAAGTCCAATTCCTGCCCCTGCACTCAGCAACCCCAAGAATCACATCATGTGCCTGAGAGCATTGTCCAAATGCTGCACAAGCATGTCAGGCTTGGTGCTGTGACCACTTCCCTGGGGAGCCTGTTCCAGTGCTCAACCACCCTCCAGGTAAAGAAATTTTTCCTAATATCTAAACTAAATTTGGCCTGGCATTGTTCCATGTCATTCCCTTGTGTCCGATCTCTGTTCACCAGGGAGAAGAGATGGATGCCTGCTTCACCACTTCCCCTGGCAAAGTGTGGTCTCTGTATCCTCATCTCTCGCTGAGCAAGACAAGTGACCTCACACACAAGTGCTCTTCTTCGTACAGCACCTGCTCCTCATATGGTTTCCTGCTCCTCAGGCACCTGCAATAAGGTAGGTGTACTTTGATCTTTTTGATACAGTTCTTCTGGTAAAAATGTCTTTAAGCATCTTTAATTTTCGTGACATTTGTATGACAACCACTCCCTGCACATATTGGCACTTCTGTCAGTTTGAAAATTTTGTCCCAAGTGCTTTCATGAGGTTGGTAACTCTCCAGAGACACTGCCTGGGTATTCATGATTGTAAAGCTTTATTGATTTTTAACTATGTGCTGAACTTCCAGTTCCAGTTTCCGTTTTAAAACTTACAAAAGAATTCAGTAGAAAATGCTGAATTCCAGGATGGGAAAAAATAGTGCTTCCATTATATTGTGAAGCTGCCAAATATGTTCAATTTTGAACCAGGTATTCTGGAAGGATGTGGTGGTTTTCTTTAGGACAGTGACAGTCCATGATTTGTTTAGGCAGAATCCAATTTGTCATTTATGGTTTAATCTGTTCATTCATCTTGTATTTCTTTTTTTCCCTTTCTGCTGGAAATATAAAACAACTAGAGAGGAAAGGCATTAAAGATTTGCTTAAGAAGATCAATTGCACTTTGATGCACTTCCTTTGCATATTAAATTGAAAATTCACATTTTATCAGTTTGACATATGCATAAAAATGAGGTATTGAGAAAAAGAAATAAGAAAACCCAAAAATTCATGAAGCATCACGCTTTTTTTTCTGATTATTACACAAGGATAAACAAAAAGTAGCAGTAGCAATATTTTTCTAGTGACAGAATATATGGCAGATTAATGATTGTTATTTGAATCTACATTTTAGTTCATTTTACTTCAGGACATAAGTTAATAGGATATTGATGGCATTTGAACTCAGAACTACGTGTTCTGTAAACAAAGGTTGTGTAAATTCTAATAGGTCATTTTGCCACCTGATCTCTGTACCCTCGAAATGTGGGTATGTTTCCTGAGAACTGTTATAGAAAATAGAAATATCTAAAAAAGACACACGCACTACTACATGCTTTTTCTACTCCCCAAAGATGAATTTTCACTCCCTTGTTTACAGAAACTCTGCCTCAGGTTCTGTAAGGACCTAAGTACAACAATATGTTATACTTAACACAGCGTTGCTGTGGTAGATGTTGAGCTTCTGAGCTCATTTAATTTCCTTTTCAAGTGGACCACTTCATTATAAAAATATTGCTGTTCAGCCAACCAGAGTCTCAAGATGGCAACTAACTAGTTAGTTGATCCTTTACTTTTTGGAAAAGACAAAGACTATAAAAAG
The DNA here is from genome assembly GCA_013397935.1 of Dasyornis broadbenti. Lineage (NCBI taxonomy): Eukaryota > Metazoa > Chordata > Aves > Passeriformes > Dasyornithidae > Dasyornis > Dasyornis broadbenti. The sequence continues at coordinate 1,500,271 of VZRN01003245.1, read as the reverse complement.
CAAACAAACTGAAAATACATATTCTTATATAATCCAGAGCTGTATTTTAGTTAATAAAATCCAGATTCTGGATATTGGATCATGTATTGGATTGTGATATTTGCAGGGCATATTATCCTCCCTCTGGCAGTCAATACGTAGGATAAAAATACTACTACTTGTTTTTGACATTTTATGCTGGTAACTTTGTATTTGTTCTGAGCACTTGAAAACAAGTAAAATAACACTATTTTTGCAGTGGCATAATTAAAAAAAATAATTAGTATATGAAAAAATATTATAAAATTTAATATGCAAAAAAGTTAATTCCTTTATTCTAAAGACTGGCTTCATTTTTTAGGCTGAATACATTATTTAGTGAAGCTATCATACTTTTTCAAGGCATAGGAAAGTGTATTTATTCAATTTGCAAGATTAAGTCTTAACTTTGGTGTGTATGCGATCATATGCAGAAAATATTCCTATTAAATTCTTAAAATTGACATAAAATCACCTTTTAGTCCTTTACAAAAGGGATTCCTTTAGTGTTTCCTTTACTCTTCTGTATGTTTCTTTATTTTGTTTATCATTATCTCTCTTAAAACCAATTTAAGAAAAATCCATATTCTGTTAATAAGTTCCTCTATTTATTCAAGTGCTTGCAATACTAAACTACATTATTATTTTAATAAATCTTATTTTTCTGAGCTCTTAAATATCACTGGAGAACTTTTATTATCATATTACATAGTGAAGAAATATACTTTAAGTGCGAGCCAGTGAAATGTCATTTATTACAGAGCACTTTCTCACACATCCACTGATCCACCGATTTCTCCAAAACTCAAGAGTACCCTTTCCAGTTCTGTTGACTCTGTGGGTCGTAGAGTCATGTACCTTTTATTATCTATAAACTAAAAAATAAAACTTATAAATGTATTTTATATATATGTCTTGTGGTCCTGCGATAGCTGATATAGGCCATCTCTGCAATAATGTTGCTTATTTATGCTGTACCCAACAGAGGACATTATGCAAAAGAAAACCAGAACAAAAATAATGAATGATGGAATTGTTTGAGAATGGAATTTTTTGGCATAGCTCACCATCTTCCTGCTGTGCCAAATTAGGAAACACCTCAAAAACAAACAAACAAACAAAAAAAACAAAAAAACCCCAAAACAAAACAAACAAAAAAAAAAAACCAACAAAAAAAGACCCCAAAAAACCAAAAAAAACAACAACAACAAAAAAAAAAGAGGAACATATTTCAACATAAATAAAGAATACGGAAATATGTTATTCTTTCAAGATAATGTGTTTTAAGATTTTTGAAAATTAAAATTCAACTAGAGCTTGAAATTAAAATTGAAATTGTTCAGTATTTAGAGGTGGAGAACAGAACAGAAATTAGTTATGGTGGTGTCAGCACACGAAGTTTCATGTTCAGTCCTTTAGAAAGCAGTGTGGATAGGATGAAATGATGATATAGTGTGATACAGCTGCTGACTCACTGAGTGTAGAAAAAAAAGTCAGCTAAATGATTTTTGTGGGGATTTCAAAAACACTGATGGGATGACAGAGACTGAAACACAAGCTTAGGCCTGCTTAGAGATAAGATTAGTAATTTTCACATTCCTAGTCCCTTCAATTTTTCTGCAGGATTTTTCTGTTTTGTCTCAAACTCATGAAAACAAGGTGAATTTTAACTCCTTGGGCTAATGGGTGATGCCCATTATTGATGATAACAGAAACACTGATTGTAGTAGGGAGACACAAAAGATCTAACTTCAACATGTTAATTCAGAATTGCTGCAGGAAGGTACTTAGCTGCGTGGGAAAAATATTGAAACGCTTCTAGCCCAAAGGCAGCAGGACAAAATATTCTAGCAAGTTATCTGTTGGCAGTTTCTCAGTCTACCTGAGCCTGCACAAAAAAAAAGAAAAAAAAAAAAAATAGGAACAGGCTAGAAGTTCTTTTCAGTTTCATTTTCCTAAATGTAAAGAAATAATTACTGGATAATTTATGCTGGATAGAGGTTGGTGTCTTCAGTCTTTTAGGAGAGCTGAATACATCAGGCATGTCAGGAAAACTTATCCATCCTCCCTCCCTTCGCTGTCCCAAGCCATGAGAAGGCACAAAGTGACACAAAGGCTGCTGAAATAATTTCTTTTTCTTGCCTATAAAATCTCGATAGTTAAGAACTGCATGCATCGCAGTCACCCTCCCCAATACAGTTATCTGCCTTTTGGACTACCACATATTTTCAATCAGTTTACTCAAAAACAAACAACTCTTTCCTGCACATAAATTGTGCCCAGTACTTAAATAAACTGAAAATAATTAAATTTAAGGAAGATTGTTTAATTCAGATTCTTGGTAGTGCTTGCATTTTATTCATGAAAATATGTTTAGAACATGCTAAAAGACTATTTTTAAATGGAAGATAATTAGCTTATCTCTCTGGTTTATAGTACTCTGTTTATGGAGCTGCTGATCATTTTAAAATAAACTAACAACGTGCTTTTCAGGATTTTTTGCTTTGTTGTTTTTTTTTTTTTTTTCTTGAAGAAACAGAATTGGCAGTAGTTTTGCAGTTTTATGCAAAAACTGCTATGTCTCATAACTGACATTGCTTCCTTGTACCTAAAACACTAATTAGCTCATTCAACACTGCAGATGGTCAAGAACACCTTTTGGCTGATATTGCTTCCCATATTATAATAGAGTAGGGGGACAAAAGAAGAGCAAGTCCCTCTGTATTCTGATTACACTTTCAAAATGTGCAGAGCCTTTAAAGATTCAGGAGTTGCAGTTAAAAAAGACACTGATTTCAATTATTCCTCCTTTTGAACAAAAAAATAGCTTTTTGTGGTATGACTAGCATTCTTGATTTAACCGGGATGCACAAAAAAAAGTTATGTTTATATAAATTTATCTCTTAAAAAATAAACACAGTTTGTCTCTTATAATTGAAAATCTGAACTAAAACCTGATGTGGTACTTCAATTTAAGGAATAGACATCCATAACAAATCTTTTTGCAATCCTGTTAGGTAGAGATAAATTTATCCAAGATTGTTTTGCTAAAATTAACTAGATGCTTGCAAAGATCACAAAATTGATCTCCTTCAGTGCTCTTTGTATCTCCTTATATGTTCAGTATAAATCCCATGAAATTTTGGTGCTAGTGGATTTCTTTATTTTTCTTAACCATGACGTGATCAAAATCCATATTATTTTGGTTTATTTTAATAATTGGTTTTGAACTGTTGCATCTGTTGAAATCTCCAGTGAAATTTCATTTTTCTAATTTGTGCAAAGATTAGATTTTTTACTCCTTAAGACAAGAAGCTTGCAACTCACTAGTTCTGCTTTATATTTCTTTTATTTGGAAGCTGGTATTCTATCCACACACAGATCAGTGCAAAAGGTTAGTGATATCCATGGGGCAGACTTTGCATAGAACTCATGGGATGATCTCAGAATAAATCCATTGAGTTCATATATTTGGCTAACTTTGTTAAGTCCGGGGGTTATCTTCTCAGACAACTCCCTCTTTCCAAGGTTCGTGGGTTGACCTTGGCTGCCTATCAGACTCCTACCTCACTGCTCCCTCATTTGCCCTCATCAGCAGAACAGGGGGAGAAAATAGCATGAAAAAACTCATGGTTTGAGATAAAAGCACTTTACTAAGTAAAGTAAAAGTTGTGTGCAGAAGCAAAGCTAAAAACGGAATGTGTTCACTAAGCCCTATTGATGGACAGATGTCCAGACATGTCCTAGTAAGCAGGTTCTGAGTGTGCATATTGGTTGCTTTGGATGACAAATGCCATCACCTCAAATGTTCCCATTCCTCCTCATTTCCCTGAACTTTTATTGCTGACTGAGACAGCATATGATTTGGGATATCCCTTAGGCTGGTTTGGGTCAGCAGTCCCAGCTGTGTCACCTCCCAGACTCTTCTACACATCCATCCTGGCCGTCAGGGCTGCAGTTGCAGGGAAAGTCTTGATGCTGAGAGCCCAGTTCAGCACTAGCCAAAACACCAGGGTGTTATCAGCTCTGGTTTAGCCACAAATGCAAAGCACAGCACTGTGTACGAAAGTTAACTCCATCCCAGCCGGACTCACAACACCGAGGAATGCTGATACATATTATTTATGTATTGCATTCATACACCTGAACTTTGTGAGACGTCCTCTATTCTTTCAAGTTCAAATGAATTTCAGACTGAGGTTGTGGAACTGGAAAAGCTTCAGGGGATAAATTTGCACAGTAACATATTAAGCTTAACTTAATTAGATGCATTAATGATCAGGCTTTTGGTAAAAAGCAATAGGGATTGTTTTGTTCATTTTCATCACGCAGACAAAATGCCAAAGATCTTGGAAACAATTCAGAGGAGAACTTATTAGGGAGAAAACGAAAAACATTAAAGGGGTACTGGGAGGGGGCAAGAATTAAAAAGAAAAAAGTTATTGCCTGCTTACTGCTAGTCTTATTTATTTTTTGGAATTTGCATCTTAATTTAATTATTGTAATCCCATTTGAAGAGCAGTGTTTTACATGAAAAAAAAATATTGTAATGACTGAGCATAAAAGAGAGAGAAGGGAAGGAATTAAGCTAAACTATATTACAAAAGGTTTAGTATTGTATGTTTACTGGCTTTTGAGTGAGCTAAATAATAAGATTAATATTTAATTAATATGTATTAAGGAACAACTAGCTACTTCCCACTTCTTGACTGTGTTATATTCAACTAATTTGATATTTTCTTTCCTCATTGAAAACATGGAGTGGAAACAGGTCTCTGTTACAATAGTGTTAAAATGGTGAATTCTCGGGAAGACACTGCACTGGCTGAGGCATTCTTTCAGCCACAATAGTGTTCAAAGTCAAGAGACACATCTACCAACTAATTTTTGTCTTGTCACCTTATTGAATGCATGTGCCAAAAGGCTTTTGTTTCACCCTCTTTTCAAGATATAGAGAAACAATGGCTAGATTGATTTTATATTTTCTGAAAAAAAGAGGGAATGTGTGGATGTTCATGTATACATGACCATTTACTTACTTTAAAATTTTGTTCTGAGACAGTTATTTCTTCTTTTCTTAAATATAGAAATGTGTGTGGTCAATTTATCTTTCTACACAAATTCAGTTGCTCCTAACAAGTATTTGATTGGAAGAAGTGAAAGAAAAAGCTTAAAGTTCTTCAAAAATTCAAACATTCAAAAATTATGCTCCTTAGAAGCAGGAGATTTTATATATGGATTTCAGGTTTTAAACGGAACTGCTGAAAATCTCCACCATCTGTTAAATTTGTCATAATTTTTGTAGTTGTCATCTGTTTAAAAACTGTTTTCTAATACCACAGCAATTGGATTGCTCTTTAGTGAAAGCTCAGATTTGTATCTAATTTTCCAGAATCAGAAGACAGTACCTAAAACAAGAAGATTTTCTTAACCTAAGAACTCATATTAAAATCATGAGAGAGAATTTTTATATGGAGTAATTCCTTATGTTTGTTCCTGTTTTTTTTTT
>VZRN01003245.1:1480179-1494716 GCA_013397935.1 Dasyornis broadbenti | reverse complement strand
TTTGCCTAAGAATGGCTTCAATAAAGGACACCCAATTTCACCCAGAGGCTGTCAAGTTCTCTTTGAAAAATACCACAATCAATCATCCATAATGTTCCAGTTAATCTTAAAATCAGAGGAGACAAGGATGAAACCACCTTAATCAGATGCTTAATACTGAATAACCCATGGTAATATATTCTCCAGTATTCTTGCTAGAGTAAATGAACTTTTAAAGTGCAATAACATAATATTAAAGCAGAGGAATTGAGAATATTGCAAAAAGTTGTGTAATTAATGTGAAACTCAAAAAAAAACCTAATGAATGTTGTTCACTGTTAACTGTGATATTTTGGCATTCCTCAGAGGGACATGCAAGAAGAACGACTTTATCAAATTAGTAATACAATATAAGCATCAGCTTGGAGTTATAAAAAACCCAAATCTTTCAGAACTGTACTGGAAATATAAAACTTTATCTGTGACTTATATTACTTAGTTTTATCTGTGACCTGTTCAGAAGGGTCTTCTTTTCCTGGAAAAAGAAAACAATCAGAAATGGTTAAAAAAAGAGACATATTACAGTATTTTTCCCTCTCAGAAAAATTTTTGGAAATTATTCCCAGTGCTAGCATCTATATTGTTAGTGTCTTGAGTATTTCTGACTTGTTCTCCATCTGTATAGACTTAGTTTCACACTATGATATTTCATTCAGCAATTTGTAAAGCTGGGGATGATGTAACACTAATTTGGGAGTCAATTATCTGTATTTTAGGTAAGGGAAGGCAAGGCAAGGCAAGGCAAGGCAAGGCAAGGCAAGTTAGAAATGGTCTCCATTCACTAATGTTGGAATACTAATATACTACTTCTTCAGAGATACCTTGAGAGAAATATATTTTTTCTCTAGTCCTTCCTAATTTCATCCCCACAGAATTCTGCTATCAGTTTTCACCTTCTAATATTTTTATTCACCTTTCTATTTAAAGTTTATGTATGAACACATTCACAGGGTGTCATTTGAACATTGACATACCATTAACAAAGCTTCATTCATATTCATCTACATATTCAGTAGTTACTCAGTGTTATGAAGCTTGCAGGAAAGGCACGTATTTCACTGGAGATGGAATTTGGGATTATATTAATTAATTCATCCCTATAAATCACGGGAAGACAGCATGTCTTGTTAGCTTCAGTTGTTCAGATAGCAATCAGTGGCTCATTAGCTTTAAAAATATCAACCTGGTTGAGCTATCATTGCTCTGCACAGTAGACTGATGAGTCACATTAGAGCAAATACTACGTGGCACACAGAAAAATTGCTTTTATTCATTACCCAATCTACATGCACAGTATCATACAGGAAAATCACTGGTAAAGGCAGTCAGTCAATAACCAAATAACCACTATAACTGACCACCATTTCTGGCCTTCACTTGCTGCTTACTGTTACTTAGTCCCAGTCCTACATGTCTTGTACGTGCAATGCTCTGATTTGTCCTAAACAGGGGAATTCAGATTAGTTCAGAGTAAATAATTGGGCCCCATTCATCTTTGGTGTTATCAAAAGAAATTTTGCACTCATTCCCAAAGCTTAGTTTTATGATATAAGACACAGAATATTAACCACAAATTCAATAGTAATATATAATTATAATGCAAACATTTAAAAAGCATATATATGTAAAAGAACATTTTTGAATTGTGAACAATAGCACCTTCAATATTAAATGAGCCTCCGGTAATTAATACAGTCACATTAATGCAAGCACTAGGTGGTTTGAGTAGCTTTTAGTCATCCAAAAGGACAGTTTTACAATGAGACAATTATTCAGTCATTTCTGCAGAGGTTTCCAGGTACCTAAATAAATTGAAAGAGAAGAGCACAAGAAGAGTTAAGTAGGGGCTCGGCATTCATAAAAAGTACTCTGAAGCGTCAGTATGCTCAGCCAAATGCAATAGATGTAGTTTTCTGAAAGACACAATCATGCCAAGACTGTAAGTGTAGGCATAAGAGTCACAAGACTTCACTAGTTTTTCAACACTGAGCATCAAGTTGATTTTTAACAGCAAACATGTAAAAGAAGTGTACACCTGTAAATTCAGGGGGATTTACAGAGTGGAAGATGTAATTAAGTGTCTATCTCTGGTCTCACAATTTGCCAGCTTGTCAAGCCGCAAACTAAGGATGTTTGCTGGGCCTCTACCTCCTGTTTCTTCATGTGGTACCTGGAGTGAAAGGCAGCCTGGAGCATGTAATTTGCAACAGAGGAAAAGGAAAGCAGTCAGCAGAAATAAAATCTCTGGAAGTAACTTAGTACCGTACACATGTGAGTGACATAGCATACCCCCGGGCTCAGCCTTCAAAAAATTCTGTGTACAGTCCCATCCATCAATTCCTATCTGCATAACGTCCTTCAAGGCACGAATTTCTCATGTTACGCTTCTGTAAACTCAAAGGTCTGTATCTGATAATCAGTATAATATATACTGCTATCTTTAAGCTGTATGGATAAATGTTTAATGTTCAAACAACTTTACCTGAGCTACTTCAAGTTTTAAAACATTCACCAATTTAAGTAATCACCTTTGCAGTGAATATCTTGGTGTCTTACCAGTGCATCTGGTCCTAGAGAAACAATGTAATTTTTCAAGGAAATTATGTCATATTTTTTCACAAACTACTTTTCAAATTAAATACAAAGCCACCATCATCAAAAGAGATATAAGTGGTGACCTCTCTTAGAATGCATGCCAGCAGACTATCACTGCTCATTCTTAATTATTAGATTGCTTTTAATTACTGAAATAGAGAATCAATTTATTTTACGATTGAGAACACAATAGCATCCAAATCAGTTTCTAAGAAAAATTAAAATAGTCATGGATATTCAAATGTAGGTTAGCTCTTTCTCTTCTGATTGTATTAAAATATTCTAAATGTGCTTTTTCTTTGATTAGCTCAATTTGGTGATGTGTTCCTTTGATCCCAAATATTCAACACTGAACTGTGAAACCTGAACATAAAAAATATCTGGGTTAATCTTCTCCAAGGTCACACTGTAGGCTGAGTAGTGAGTGACACAGACCTTCCATTTAATGCTTCATGCAAAAGTCAGCCTTTCTCTTCTGTAATTCTTCGTTTTCCTACTTCACTACTAGACTAGCACGGTGGGTAATTTTTCTCCTAGGCTGTAATGTGGTCTTAGATGAAGACAGGCACCTGACACTCTTGCTCTTTCTTCAGAGGATTTGTCAACCTGCAATCATGGCTTCAGATGGCACACAACTTTCAGGAATGCTACTCTTACCTGCAAAGACTGTCTGTTCTGTCCTTCAGAAAGTGTCCTTCGTCTGTGTCTAATACTATGCTTTCTATGTGATGTGAACCCAGTCCTTAGGAGAAAGGTGAGTGAAGTGGAACCAACGGCCATGCAACCAATCCTACACCACTGTAAGCATCACAGCAAGTAGTGGCACTTACCTCCTTAAGTACTAAAATACGCATTGAACTTTTCTTTGGGTGGCTGGAGTGTCTTAGTTTCCTGTATTTTTGTGTGCTTTATGCTTTGAAATGCTGCTCGTGACTTTCATGTCCTGGCTGCCAACCAGAGAAGAGATGATGAAAAAAATTAGAAGAAATGTAGATTAATCCTACTCTGGCAGCTCTGGAGTGTAGCTGTTATCTGAATGTTTTTAAAAGATGCTGTATCTGACCTTGATTTGAAAAAAAAAAATTGAATAGCATTGTTAAGGCACATAAAGCTCATCTCCCATGCCACAGAGGAATGCAGAGGTAGAGGGCAGCAGGGGAGCCCCAGTGTCCCAGTCAGAGACATGAGCCCCCACCCTGCCCCCCACCTTCCAGGGACATCTTGGTGAGCATCATCACCAGAGATCTTGCAGGATGTGGGGGTCGTTGTTAGATGCAAGAGTAAAACAACCTGGGGTTGTCCAAGACTTATTATGGGGGAAACCAAAGGTGGTGAAAGGGAGGCATTAAAATCAAATGGGGCAGAGAAAGAGTGGGACAACAGAAGGATAAGGACATAAAAGGTATCTGTAAACAGCTTTCTGGTCAGCATGCTGGTCTGGCCATGTGCCTGAGCAGCATGGTCTGTCCTGTCTTCTCATTAAATTCCGTCCCTAACTCTTTTCCTGGTGAGGTTCTCTGTCTTCTCTCTGTGTGTGTTTGGGGTATGAGTGCAGAAAACTGGAGTGTGTGTGCTAGGCAGTGAATATCACGCAGGGCTAGTCAGTGAATGGAGTAGGAGCTCTAGAGTCAGATATTTAAGATGGATCCTGGAGACACCAGAGGATCTATGGGCTGACTGTTGGAGGGTCAGGAGATTTCAGCCAGCCTCCAGAGAGTTGGTATAGTCTGGGGATTGATTGTGAGACCATTTGTGCATGTGTGCATGAGGCAGGGGTGGCTAGGGCATTCCTGATAGAAAAGTGCCAATTTTTGAGCCCAGCTGCTCAGGGAATCCATGTGTGTCTGTGCCTGTGCTGCCGTGTGCAGGTTGCTCTACCGGCAACTGAGGTGGGGTTGTAGCATTGAGGGCTTCCATGAGCGAGCCACTGGGAAAACTGGGATCCAGGGAGTAACACTGGGCAGAGTGTCTGAGTCTAGTGCTGGAGAGATCCACATGGTCCATGTTCATAGATATTTTCCCAATAATCGGCCTCCTCCTTGCTCAGCCAGAGAGTGAGAGGGATCAGTCCATTGGCACTGAGTGTGATCATGTGAAAGCTGCATTTTCTATCAGTGTCAGTCTGTGCTGCCAGCTGTGTGTGTATGCATGTATGCACAGTGTGTGTGTGCCTGTTGGGAGCACACACTCAGCCTTGCCACTGGGTGGACCTGGGGACAAGCAGCAGAAGCTTCACTTCTGTCAGGCTATGGGACTTGGCAGCGACTAGGAAATGTTAAATAAATCTGACATACGCAGTGAAAGAGGACGAACATGTCAGTGGAAAAATTCAGGCTTTTCTTTTTGTACCTGTACGTTAGGCACAAACAATAAATCAGATATCCTCCACCTGAAGGACTGAGAGCATCATCTTTGTGAAATCTCTAGGTCCTAATCAGTGATTATGTCTCATGTGATTGCTTGCCACAGCACAGGGTGCACCTCCAGCAAGACCAGTGACAGAATCTGGACCTTGTAGTACCAAAGTCTCACAGGAACCCAGACCTTGGCCCCCTTACACTCTTAGAATGTGTGAATATGAGAGCGCCATCCTCTGTACTGAGACTAAATGGGGTAAAGCTATTCCAGTATCAGGTTCTATTGCTACACTTTGCTTTGTGCAAGTTGCTTTCGCAGTGGAATTATTTGAAATTATAATCATGCAGGAGGTATTTGCCTGTCAACAGTATTATGCACAATGTTATCCAGGTTAATGTGTTTAGCCAGGGTGTTAGGAGGATGGTCTCCTGATGATATGTTTCCACATCTGCCATTTTTTCTGTCTGCTCATATGTATTATGTTACAGAATCATGCTTAGTGTGGTACTTTCTTTATCTTCATGTAGGACACAGATTTTGTCTCCTGCCTACAAACACACTCTTAACCCACGTGAATCTGACAGGTTAAAAGAGGGAGATTCAGGGATTTGTATATTCAGGTTAAATGAAGATTTCTGTGAAATATGCCTGTTTCGTTAGCCATTAGAGACCAAAGGTGCAGTGATACATTATTCTGGCATGAAGTTATGCTGTATGGTGCAAAAATTTGTAAGAGATGCTGTCACATCCTTTCTCCAAGCTATATTTGGCAAAGAGAAGCAAGAAATACCTATGTGAATATTATCTCAAATACTTGTCATTTTATTATCCTCATCATATTAGAATTTCTTTAATTTCTGTAATGCCAGGGCATGCTCTGTAACTTATCAGAAACAAAAAAATAAAAATTAGTCTAAATAAACAAAAGATGAGTAAATGAAAGATAACCATTGAAAACAACACCAAAATATATAAAAAAATACTGAGTAGACTTTAAAACATACGCAATGCTTTGCATTAATTAAGCTTTTTAAGCTTAAGTACAAAAACATGGTAGATAAAACCAGAAAATTAACTGTGTGGTATAAAGAGAACAGAGCCATCTGCCCGCTTCCTGTTGCGAAATGGGCACTTAGAGAGTTAAATGGAAGATAACAGTTTACAATTTTTGCTGGACCTTAAGCACTTTGAATCAGGTTGTTTCCCTGAGTTCCAGTGGCATTTAATGATATTTTTACTACTTTTTTAGATGGACTAAAAATATGCTTAGGTGCTGGTTTATACAGGGGATTTTCCATTATTCGTCTCTGGATAGTGAACTTTGATTTATAGGAAAAACATAGAGAACAAATCCCAATGCCCAATTCACTAATTATTCCTTGAGGTGAGAAATACCATTGTACCCCATGTGTTCCATGTAGGAGAAATAATTACCATTCTAACACAAAAAGAGCCGTATCTTTAATAGCAAATATTTATAGTTAAACTTCTCTTTAAAAAGGTACGTATGAGAGCTAAGATCCATAATCATTCCTCTATGCCGTTACTTCCAGGTTAGGGACACCTAATACCGGCACACTGTAGGTCAGCATTAGATGTGTAAAATTATATCACACCACCCAACTTTAGACTTCTGCAACAGCAGAGATCTGTCTGTGAGACAGTTGTCCAAACTCCCTTTATAGTCAGAGGAGAATAAGAGTCCTTCTAGAGAGTGATTCATCTGGCTTATTTTAGATGTCAACCTTGGGAGGAGATGAATCACAGTTTGGAAATACTTATTTGTTTCCAGTGACTATAAAGGGAGTTTCTATAATTAGCTCAAATGTGGATGTCTCCACTGTAAATACAGAAAATTTGAAGTGATGAAGCCCACCTCTAGTCCGGTAATGAGGAGTATCTTCCTTCCTGAATTGTCCTATTAAAATCAATGGCAAAGAGTAAAACAAAAGTACTCATTTGCAGATGCTTTATTTCTGCAAAATTTGCAGGATCTATAAAAATTTTGAACAAATGTACCAAAGATGCAGGAAGTAGGGGGGGAAAAGCCTATGTGCAGTTTCAGGGAAACTGTAGGGAAATCATGGTAAGTAAACAAACAGTTCTATTGGAAGTAGAATTAATGAAGCTGAGGTTCCTATGGATTTGTGTTTCATGCTTGATTTATTTTGTAAGTGAAATTTAATACAGCTGCTGTTGGAACTCGCTTCTTCTTAGACATCCGAGATCCTTTAGAGGTGAGAACCATTTTGGCTACCTCAGCCAGACAAAAAGCTCCAGTGAGAAGACACATATTATTGACTCTAGAGTAACCGTGTAGGAAAAAAATCTTGCCTGAAAAGTTGATTCTCTGGTGCCTAGCAAGACATGCATGTACTTCAGCTTTGTTCAAGTGTTGATGGGATCTCTCTTCCTTACTTAGACAGCTACTAACATGAAATGTCTGGGGATTTTGAAACCTCTCCTGCTCTGTCAAGTTTAACTAAAATTTGGCAGCAGATAGCCATCAAAAGAAATTGGGATAAACTATCAGAAAGACGTAGGGTTTTGCACTGATGCACCTGTGCATTTACATAGGAAATAAAGGGGAAATAATAGGATGTAATTTGTCTAGGCCATTATAATGATCCTTTCAGAAATTTAATTACTGAGAACTTCAGGTTGTACATCTTATTTGAGAGATCCCCTTCAGTCATTTTATACCTCCTAATAACATTCCAAGGTGAATAGTTCAGCACTAACAAAGCAAAGTGCCACCTGCTGCTCTTTAGATGTCTTATATCAAAGTTGTGAAAGGACCTGACCCAAGATGTTTATCCAGAAAATATTTAACTACTTGATTTCACAAAGATATGTGAGAAAATGTCTTTCTTTCATAATTACATTGTTCTCAAATAAGCTAATTTTCCAGCAGAACTTGCATTTGTTCTGTTCTTGAGAATTCACATATATATTTGAAGTTTGGAGGGGTTTTAATATTTAGGAGCTGTTCTCACAGCATCTCATTGCTGCAGAACAGAAATTGATCCATTTTGTCATGGTTTATTCAATGTTTCTGAGAAAACAGGCTGAATGTAATTTTTTTCTCGTCTTCACAGCTCCTTGTTTTTCTGTTTCTTTATCAGAGAAACGACATGTGGTAGTTGTGATAGTCTAATTACTGGTATAAATTCGGGATAAAGGCTGTTAGTTCATGCTGCAACTCCCAGCCTCTGTCAGACTCTATGACAGCCTACATGATAGACTCCAAACCACAGGAAATCTCAGGCATCAATCTGAGTATCTAGATATTTTCACTACATGCTTCACTAGGGCAGCACAGCAGTTAGACTGAAGTAGCAGGACAAGGAACAGCCTAGGGATGCATGCATTGAGCAGACTGCTCTCTCGTGATGCACAAAAAGGGGAAAAGATTTCAACAAGGAAGACGTCTGGATCCTGCAAGTTGTGGCAAAGTAAACAATTCCTCTCAAAGCAATGCCTATATAAAATGTTATGATTACTATATTTGTATGAACTATGTAAAAATAGTGTGCAGGAGTGCCACATCATAACCTTCCAGGCTTTAGGCTTATTCTTTGATCTTATGCAAAATAAGAGAAGGATCTACAGCATTTGGAAGAAAAGTCACTTTACACATATTGCTGAGGGTAGTTGGATATTTGTCTCTAGTGACATGTTCAAAGAATAAAATCAATTTCAACAAATAAAGCTTGGTACTTCACAGTCTAAAATGTCTTGGCTATAATGATCCATACTTAGCCCACAATAATCAAAGCATAAAAATAAAAAATATGACAATGTAAAGCAGGTGCACATAGGCTGAAGAAAGAAATGCCTTCTATAAGTGCAACTTAGAAGCTACCATTTCCCGTCTCTTCCTTCATGGGGACCATATTATTTTTACATCAGGGTAAAAATCAGTGAAGAATGATTAATCTTTTTTCATACATTTGTTATGGAGTATTACGTTTAGTCTGGAATTTGTTTTGTGTTCTACCTTCAGAGTTCATTAGCTGCTGCCTTCTTTGACACCAGAACTGTGTGCGTTTAGTTTCCACTGAAACCCTTATAATAGAATTTACTGAAATGCAATTACTAGATTCTTGGGTTTATGGACCAAGACTGGCACCTTCTGGTGAGTGAATTTAAATTCATTGCGGCAATACGGTATCTTAACACACTGTGCTTTTAACAAGTTTCTTTTTAGAGCTTTTCCAGTATCCTTGATGTTTTTTGCAACTAGTTTAAATATGTAAAGTCATCATATTTCACAATACACGCACATGAATACAATTATACATAGATACACGAGGATTTACCTGTGAGTTTGTTACTATTAATTAATGGTCATCAAATTGAACAAATTATTACATATAAATTGATTTTTGATGCTGACACTAGCAAACTGGCTAGTATGCTCTATTTTTAAAGTATAGTGGAAGTTATTTGAGCTTATGGAACAACAGAAATAAGATTTAAAATTTAAAAACACCATTAGTGAATAAGTGCGTTGTTTCAGGTATTTTCACTAATATTTTCTAAGATAGTACAGATAAGTTTACAAAATCTGGAATGCAGGTCACCAGGGATGACAAAGCAGAGTACATTTCACACACACTTTGGATTTTTTGGTTTGAATTGGTGCCATGATTAGAGGCACTTCTGCCACAGGTTCTCAGCTGTCAACAGATCCCAATACCTTGATATTTATCTGTCCACACCAGAATAACCCATTAAATCTCCATGACAGCAAACAGAAACTCTTCCGTAGAGTTATTTGAATGGATTTTTTAATATATAAGTTATAAATGTCACAAGGAGGGAAAGAATAAACTTTTCTTGTTTTGGGGTCAGACAGCCTAGCTTTTCATGTGCAGTAGCCATTGAAAATGGGAGCAAGACACAAAGCTAGTCTCCTTGAAAAGTGGTACGTGTTGTCTAGCAGGAGCAGCTTTTGAACATTTCAGGCAGAGATTGATTTATGCCCTCTAATCCACCCCTACAGTGCTATACTACAGGAAGAAGAAGGCCTGAATTAAAAATAGAAAGTATCTGAGGGAATGTTTGAAGGATTCTTGAGTATACTTGATTCCTACTCTTTTTGTTTGCTTGTTTGCTTTGTGGGATTGATATTCCTGCATGACCTAGAATGCTGGATGCATAGTCAATGTGCATTCATTAATTTGCTAATCAAAATTAGGATAGCAGTCACAGCACCTGGCTTATTGAGTTCCTTCTGCTCCAAGTTTTGCACTTCCCCCTAGCACTAACATGAGCCACTCATCTTAAAGGTGATTTTTATTTGTTGCTTTTTCAGCTGGTAAAAATATGAGGCAGACACAGCAGTAAAGGGAAAAAGGGTATTTTACCTCGGTTTTTATAGGAACCTAGGTGCACGGTTTGTCAAAGGTGGAAACATGGCGAAAGCACTCAAGCACCCCCCATATAATGTGTATATAATTTTTATGGACCTTGCAAATTAGCGTATCTATCTAAAATCCCCCAATAAGAAACTTAATAGATGAAGTAATTGTCCCCTTAATCTAATTACCCCCATGCTGAAATGAGATTACAGTCCAGTTTACAAAATATGTTCCAGAGTGAGACTCCATTCAAGGTTGGTGCTTCTGGTTCTGAGATAGTATAGAGCTGTTGACATTCTACTGTGAATGTTTTGTCTTCCCACTTTTGCAAGACCCCCAAACTAAGCTAAATATCAGGCTACAAGAATTATCGGTATGTGGGACTAAGCTACAAGGCGTGTGTGTAAAGGGTACAAGAAAAGGGAAGGGGTATAAAATGTATAAAAGCGTATTAAAAGGGTTTAAAAAGGGTATAAAAAGACAAAAAATCATCAGGCATCAATTAATCCAAATCTGATAATTATGTCACTCTCCAAAACCATTTTTTTAATCCTACATTGGTGCCAACTCCACCATTGCTTTTAAACCTCCAGGTAGTTATTTGCACAAAGAAAAATGTTACCAAGTCCAACAGATTCTTTCTCATAAGTCAAGGAACAGCCATCCCTTGGCAATCTGTAATGCCTACAGACCAAATTAATCAGTCAAAATGGTTTCATGCCCGATTTTTTTATTCCTTGTGTCACCCAGTCCCAGCAGATTTCTGCTGAGCTGAATCCCATGTTCACTCAGATGCTCACACTTAGCATCTCACGTGCCTGCTCCCCACATCTCTTCCTAACTAGGTCAGAACAGAGAGAGAAGGAAAACAGTACACCAGTTTGTAGTTTTTCAGTCTCAGACAGCACCTGGCTGGATGCCATTCACATCAAGAATAAGGCAACTTGCTGTCCTTGAAATAATAGCGTAAGAGCTGCCAACCAATTGTGCTTGATGGGACATTATCACTGGATAAATTGTTTTCCTACAGCAGTACAATTCACTTTTAGGATTTACTGCAGATAACTATAATGGGAAGGTTGTGATAGTAAAAGGGAAGAAGAGTCTCATAGTTCTAATTTGAAATATTTCTATTTTACTGACATAAAAATGCTTGATAGAGAACATACCCTGGACTATGCCATCTATTTCAATGTCAAGAACTCTAGTAAAATCAAACCATGTCTCTACAGGTGATCAGCTGGGAGATAGAGCTTTGTCCTCCATCCTCTTTACCTTTGTCTACATTTTTTATTGTTACTGTTATGAAAACTTATAAGCAGTGACATGTATACTGTGGAATCGTACACAAAAATTATCATATTTTACTCTCTGACAGTAGCCTATATTTGCGTTTACTTTTGAATTATTATAGACCCATCATTCCAAAGAAGGCATCGTTTTATTCTGAAAATATGACATTGCGCATCTTTTTGTGTGTTTTATTAAGGGAGCTTCTACAACTCAAAAATAAATGTCTCCAGGAAGATTTACCATTGTTAGAAGGTGATATAACAATGAGTGATAAGATTTGTTTGCTTCTTAGACATCGCTTAAGAATATTGTGCTGCAATTAGATGCAGCAAGAAAAGCAAGTTGGTTTCTATTTCTTCAAGCAACAGCCAAACACAGCCCCAGACAAGTTGCTAAGAATTTTTCATAACCAATTAACATCTGCCTTCCTATTTAAAAAAAGCTTTAATATTTATAATAGGGAAAGTAGGATATTTCCAATATCTGTTTTGAATATTTCAGCCAATTAACACACATGCTGAAACATTCTGGCTGCTGTGTTTAATCACAACTCTTTTTTAAAATACTAAAGGAAATAGAATTTTCTCCAGGTGTTTCCTCCTTAATTCTGCCACACAAGTCAGAATCCATGTGTAGCCCTAAAGATTACAGTTCTCTGACCACAGAACAAATATAGCAGACAGCCCTAGCATATGTTTTTTGCATCCTTCCTTGGAGACTACATACACTGGAGAGAGTAGGAGAGCTGTCATTAGGTGAGGCAACATGAGCCAGTGCACAGAGCGTGGGACTGTGAGACCTGAAGTTGGTCCTCACTTAGAATATATTTACTGTAATTCCATTACACTTTTTCTGTCTCTTGAGAGATACAGAAATTTACAGTGCTTGAAAACTGATCCAAGAGACCTAATTTTTTTCCTGGAAATGCTTTTGAACTGCTGTATGTGAATTTGGATAGTTCAGTTTTCTATCTAAAAGGAAGACATGGCATTGTTTGAAAAATATGAAAATATAAGAAAGAAACTGCGAAAGAAAGAGATTAGCATTTCTAGCTACAGTAAATGCTTTCCAGTTCAAACTGTGGATATCTGACATTTTTGTTATCAAGGTAAAATTAGAGCTGCAAAGTGAATTTATTTGAGCTCGCCTCACATGAATCTAATGAAACCTCAGTTACTGCATCACACTGGGTGTGCCCTGCTGCTGCCTTCTCCATTCCTATCACTCTTTTCCTATCCAGGTGCTGCACAGGGCAGAATTCTATCTTAGAATTTTGGGAAGCATTTTGTGAGTGGTAAATAGAGAGTCTGGGACAGATATTTTGTGCATTTTCCTGAGCGAAAGTTTTTTGCAATTATGGGAAGTGGACTGGATTTGATGGCTCAGCTAGTCCTCCTTCAAAACCATGTTTTTATTTTGCAAAGTACATCTTTATGACTCAGAATCAGATGCTTTGCACATGACAGTTCCGTGACTGTTCTGGAAAAGTGATGAAAAAATTTCATTTAAATATTCACAGTATAGATTTTGTAAACTCTGAGTTAATTTTCTTACAGATCAGACATTCTATCTCAAAAAAAGAAAAAGAAAAGCATTAAATACCTGCCACAGTGGAAAGGTGAGGCTACTTCATGTGCAGAAATGGAGAATTTTCGTGGTTGACATGTTTCTGCTCCAGGAATTCGGAGTGGGTTTTATGAAAATGAAAAAAAAAAGATAATAGAAAGCTGTCAAAAATCCTAACAAAACCACTTTAATTTAAATAACAGATTCGTGTTGATAGTATCTGATTAGCTTATTTTACAGAGGTAATTTTGCAGACTGACACAGAACAGTCACTTATTTATGCCAGTGTAATTTAGAATATAAACATGAATTATGTGACTGTTTAACCGTTCAATCTGTCTTTGCCAGACTGTTCTCCATTGTCTATACAGTACCAGTTTTTTTCACTTTCATTTAAATTTTCTTTGTTATGAAGCTTCTATTACTTCTTTTGTGAGATCATCCTCAAAGAAAATAAATCTCTCTGTCAAGAACTCTCTTTTGATTTTTCCTTTCATAATTTCATCACTCTGCTTCTTTTCACTCCTCTTTTTATTAAGCTGTAAAATTTTACTGTGCTCCTGGTTGACTGCACCCTTCAGTAACAGTCTGTCAGCACATTCCCTGCTGGCTACTCTTTGCCAAGCTATAGCACTTAGCCTTTCCCATAAACGAGTTCCTCACTGCTACTATTGCCCATCACGGAACATTCTTGAGCCCGTCTGTATTTTATGGTAATTTGGTGCCTTGAGATATATCCAGTAATACAGATATTGGACTATGTGTATATATTACAATACTTGCAAAACATCCTAAAGAGAGGAAATTTTCAACATATTCTAATAATATTTCCTTGCCTATAAAGATTGCTGTTCCTCGAACCTATACCTCAATTGCCTCAGGGGTTTTCCTGACACTACAGTTCCTAGGCATCTCCCCTCTTCATCCTGGACTATATTATCTGCCAAAGTTATTAATTTGAGCCTCTCTGCTTCTAATGTTTACTGATATGATTGCTATTTATGATTACATTGACAAGCCCAACAACGTCTCTATTTTTTTTTCCCCTTATTTGTTATTTCATAATGAGATAGCTTCTACCATCCCCACAGTGGTCCCTATCTTCCCTTTTTGGGAAATTCTATAGTGTGATTTTGCGGTATTTATCCCACAGGAGTCCACTTATATGCCATTTAATTTGAATTTTGTCTAAGGTAGCAAACTCTACTAAATACATTGTTTTGATTATTTATTGCATCTATTTCTTTTCTGTTATACACTTTTTTTTTTAATTGGTACTGTAAAAAGCCAAGTACAATTTCTCTCCAGATTTTTTTTTTT
>VZRN01003245.1:1437933-1480140 GCA_013397935.1 Dasyornis broadbenti | reverse complement strand
TTTTTTTTTTTTTTAAACATATTGTTTATTCAAGATAGAAAAGCTATTTTCCGGGAGCTAGAATGTGTGATTTCTGTTGGGAGAGCAGCAACACTCTTCCCACAATGTCAACAGTCGACCACATGTGCTATATCCAGGTTCTTTAGGTACACAGAATTAGCTTTGAAGTTTCAGGTAGCTGTGATGAAGTAAGTATTTACCAGTACTCAGTCATTCACCCTTAGGAACAATTCAAGAACAAGATATGATTATGAGTTAATAAATATTACCAGAAAATTTATTGGTAATATGCTAAACATTATTATTATTCTATAATTGATATACCACAAAATAATAAAGTGATAATCCATAGATTTTTTACTCCTTTGCAGAAAGAAGAGCTTCAAGAAAAAATTGAATTGCACAGCATTTCATGGACATTAAATGAGCTGCTTGCTAACACAGTTGTTTTGAATTTATGGACAGAGTTGAGTATTTTTACACATTTATCAGGCCTACTCTGATGTAAAGACATTGTGAAAAGATTCTTCACAGCATCTGAAATTTGGAACAATTGAGACAGACTGTGAGTATTTTGAATCACTAAGTACCAACATGAAATCTCAGAGTTAATAATGTCTACATGAGGCCACTTGCTTATTATCAGCAGCAGAGTCTGTTCTTTATCAGTGCCTGTGAAAGCCAATGGGCACATCCTCTGCTGGATCACTCATCTTGACTTCAGTGGAGCCATGGCAGACAATACCAGACATCTATCATTCCAATGAAAATACTCCACTTCCTACTGCAATGGGCTTTAGATCAATACCATCATCAATAAGTGAGTACATTATACTTGGAGCCAAAATAAGAAATTATAATTAAAGAAATGTATTTCAACATAGGTTCATTAGAATTTGTTGTCAATAATGGTAACACACCTAATGAGCACAAATCTGCCTTCACTCCTCCTTACTTCACATTAATGTAGATGTAGATGACTTGTTATTTGTAAGTTGTTCTTTCATCTCCAGGTCAAAAATGCAGGGAGAAGAAAGTGATTAC
The DNA here is from genome assembly GCA_013397935.1 of Dasyornis broadbenti. Classification (NCBI taxonomy): domain Eukaryota; kingdom Metazoa; phylum Chordata; class Aves; order Passeriformes; family Dasyornithidae; genus Dasyornis; species Dasyornis broadbenti. Next base: position 1,479,096 of record VZRN01003245.1, on the reverse strand, counting down.
ATGATTTAAATATTGAAAAGTTATGAAATGTTGCACATTCCAGCCAGCAATTTCTGCTGGAGAAACTACAGTATCAAATAAAGTTGAAATTCAGATGAACTCTTACAATTCATTTAAGAAAGAATGGCCCAAATACAAATGAAAATCTATTTAGTGCTTTTCCAATGTAATCAATCTGCTGCTTTGCTGTAGCAGTGCTCTTCTCAGTCCTTTAGAAGGAAGTAGAAACGCAGCCTACAGCTATCTGCAACAGAGTCAGTCACTTCAATTTAACTTTAAAAAAATCTGGCTGGCAGACAGGGAGCTGGTCTCCACAGTGGTAATTTTATAACAAAACACAAATGTCAGGTAAAATTCTATCTGGCAACTAGACTTCTACCACCTTATTCATCCAGTCAGACAAATAGAAATATTACCTACAATCCCTTCATTAGAGGTTATGCATCTGAAATACACAGTAATTTTTCATGTGTTTCATATAGTTTATAACATTCTTCCACACACTGTGCTATTTCTATGCTTCTAATTTCAAAATCCCATTAAGAAGCACTTGTTCCATGTTCTTTTTATTCCTTTGTTAAAGGGACTCCATTAAAATTATCATAGCTATTATTCCAAACTATAAAAATGCCACCTGACAGAACTGAAATCCTTGATCACTTCCCTCATCTCCTTAAAAATCTCAGCCTATGCGGTCCAGCTGCACCTCCCAAACCTAGTCATAAACAGGCCCACAGCAGATTCTAAGACTTGAAATGGCTTTGTAGAGCACCAAAGGATCCCATCAGATACACCAGGATGTTCAAATTAAAGAAACAAAGAAAATGCATTTAGCAAACAGTATGTGCATTCTCAACCCACAGCGGATTTCATCTCACCGAATTTAGAAATCTGAAACTTTACATTCAAATCTAAGATGGTGGCCTAGAGTGCCTTTAGAGTCAATAAAGGTAGGCAGGCTTCTCACTAAAGAGAAATAGGCCTGTCTGCTTCCAGTCAGAGATTTCTGAGAATGCCAGATAATTGCCCAAAATAGGTGCTTTCTTATGACTGGAGCAGAGGGATGTTTTTTTGGTTCTCTTGGCAAGCAGAAGTCTGCAGTGAGAGCCTAAGAGTAATCTGTCAGGAACAAGTTTGAAGAGAAATATGAGGAGTGGCTTTTAAAGTGTTAGGAGAGTGACAGTTAGGAAACACTAGTAATAGGAACATCTAATTACTATGCTGGGATATAAATATCAATACAAAGCACAAAAATCTGTAAACTAAGGATTGCAATAGTTCTACTGCTTAGAGAACAACAAACATCAAAGTGGTGTCTGCAGAGATTTCCCCCTACACTTTTGAATATTCAACAGATCAATAGGCTTTTTACAGACTTCACAGAATTGAATTCTTTCCATAGTACAATGCAATATGTCAATCTTTCAGTACTTGGCACTGACTTTCGTAAAACCAAGCTGTCAGAAGCCCTGAAGCAGCACTGAATCAATGGCAAAGAGCCTTGAAGAACAGAACAGACACAGCTGCCCCTACTGACACTGTCAGCTTTTTCCACCATCATTTCAGTTCCCATTGTTCTCACAACATGCAGGTAGGGTCACATACTGTTGGATCTCCTCTGCTGGGTTAACAAGCTGTCTTTACCTCTATCCTGTCTGATCACACTCTCAAAACAACGTGTCAGAGAAACTGACAGAACAATGACCTGGTCAACAACTGAAAGAACAATCACAGTTTTTCCGAGATTTTGAAGCAGCAATAAAGACGAAACTGCAAAAAAATCTGGTGTGACACAGCTCCATATATCCTAGTAAACACACGTCAGATTAGGAAATAAAAATGAGGTTGTATATGCCTGGGCAACTGCCATTCCCCATCCCCCTGTACTGTTCAGTGAAAGGAGGTAGAGAAGTCAGGAATTAAGTTGACACCAGGAAGAAGGGAAGTGAAGGAAGTAGGTGTTCTAAGATTTCTTTTTATTTCTCATTTTTCTACTCTGATTTGACTGGCACTAAATGAAAATAATTCCCTCAAGTCAAGCCTGTTCCACTGTGATGGCAACTGCTGAGTGATCTCCCTGTCCTTATCTTGATCCACAAGCTTTTCGTGGAATTTATATCCTGTTTACTTTCCTGAGGGAGGGAATGATGAGTGGCTTGGTGGGGACCTGACATTCAGCCAGGATCAACCCACCCTACTTACCATTTACCTTAAAGTGCTATTTGTGACATGGCCCATGGGAGCCTTCTCTAATAAATCTATTTTCTTATACAGAGGTATTCTGGACAATTCTCATCCAATGCTAATTGAAACATCCTTCAGAGCATTCTACAATGGTCAACTTTCAGATTAAGATGTGGGCAGAATATAACAAAATAGCTGCTCTGTAAACCACAAATGTCTATCCAATTGCCAGAGGAACACTTGAACAGCAAATATTTGAACTACTTGAATTATTAACTGCTCATAACATCCTATGACACCGGGAAAATGGTCTTTCTTTCACTGGGTCCCCTAGCAGCATTAGTAAGTTCCCCATTTTCCTGCTTTGTATCTTGAAATCCTCTGCAGAAATTGAATACAGAGCTTTACCAACTCATCTAAGCTCTCTGGTATTTTCTTGGAGCTACTGTGTCACACTGTCAAGGGGCATCCGTGTCTTCCCCAAGGAATTGGTATAACATAAACACCCCTCAGAAAGATGTATACACTAGGAAGCTATGTCTGGGTCTTTCTGAGTGTTTGCTTGCACTTGACACTACCAAAGACTGGCACGGTCATGATCCTGGCCAATACCTAGGAAGAAAAGTAGTAAGACACAATCTGAATAAAACAACCATTCAGGACCTCATCCTTAGGATAAGAGCAAAGGCCTTGATTTTAAGGTGCACCCAGTGCAACACGGTCCCTTTAACCCATGCTGTAGGCAGTGAATGATCTGTGGCATTGTCCATAGTCCAGCCAGGACAAGTGGCAGTGCTGGACCCTAAGAGCTGCAGACACACATAAGGCTCCTGTCTACTTTTGCATAAATATTTTTCTGTTTGGGCCATAAGGTGTGCAATGGGAGAATGAGTTAGAGCAAGGTATGTGCTAGGGAGTCTTGTGAGGTTTGGATGGCACGGGCTGTGGGATAGCTCTCCTGCCATGGTGCGTATCTGCTGTGTTCAATATAGACAGAGGATAAATATCCTGACACATGATCAGCTTAAGGATGAGCTTGTGGGTCCACTTGATCTGACACTCTTCAGAATAATCACCAAACACAATAATCACAGAAGTACAGTCTCAGAGTACCATGGGAGCATTTCTGTTCCCATTGGTAGCACATCACTTTTTTACAGTATTTACCTTAAAAGTTATATATCTTGTTTAATTCACTGCTACCTTCCAATCTTTCCAGACTCTCTTCTGTATTTTCCCAAACTTTCTCTGTCATTAACTTGTCAGATTAGCTTTATTTCTGTTTGCCTTCTCTCCCATATTTGATGTCTGTCTCTTTTTTCCTCCCTTTTTGTCCATCTAAACTACTTTCCTCTCATTTCACCCTTTCACCATTCCCTCAGTCAAATGCCTTGAGGAACTAATCTGACATTAATCAGATATCACTCCTTTTATGTTTTTGCTATAGTCTATATCTTTCCCCACCTTCGTATTCGTTTCATTATTTAGATCACAGAATCACAGAATCATTAATGTTAGTAAAGGCCTTTCAGATTGTTAAGTCCAACCCTAAACCTAACACTGCCAAGTCTACCAAGAATACATTCATGGGACAGGGACTTCCCAAATTTTATCAGTGCTTACCCTACTGGAGCCTTGTTCTCCATTTATTCCACATAGTAAAAGTTTAAGGACAATAAAGAAAAGCCTGCCAGACAATGGAAAATACACGTTCAGTTCTCCATCCACTACAGACTTCTGTGTCTGTATGATCAAGCTACAAAGTCTGGGGAAGCACCTATTTCTCAACCTCTATCTGTCCACACACTATTTAATAAATTACTAGAGGGAGAAATGGATGCCTTGAATTTGGGAGCTTTAGGAAAGCAGGTAGGCTGGTGATTTCAGCAAAAGGCAAAAGATGTTGGTTGAATTAAAATCAACAGAGCTTTGCTGACACATGGGAAATTAATATGTTCAAGACACAAATTACAAATACCAGTTAAAGGACAAATCTGGCATGAGTTCATTAAGTCATTTGATTTCCAAAATGATCTGCTTTGTTTCTGGCTCATCACCAGTAGGTAACAAGAAGTGGCAAGGAATCAACAGGGCTGCTAGGATTGCAAACTCTATTAGTGATTTGCCAAATGTCTTCAGTGGAGGGAAGTAGGAAAACGACAAGCTCTCCAATCATCACTCATGTTTAATCTAAAATTTTCATGCAGCTACTGGTTGCATGCCAGAGGAATTTTTTAACCAGTAGAAGTTACAAAAATCAAAACTCAGCCAGATTGTTCACTATAAATATGGAAAATGTACAGAGATTCATCCTCACAATGGGTCAGTGATTTTTTTCCAAACAAAAGATTTCAACACAGAACAGTTAAACTCTAGAGCAAAATTATCATGGAAAGCTAGATTGTTCTGTCTGTTCTGTCTGGAACTCTAAGGAGGTCCTGATTTAGCTTTATTTAACGTCTAACTATCTACCTAGCTGTGTTGTTATCAAGTGTGAGTAATAAATACTTGTTCTAAAACCCATAGGAAACCTACTGATATGTTTTCTTTACATTGACTACGTATAACATTTATAAATAATCAACTTATGTGGTGTCACAGAGTGTTCAAATGCAAAATGATCTAGCTATAAATCAGTCTTAAGGTGATAAAATATGACACGCTAGACAAACACATTTTTATCAGTTCAAAAGCAAGTCAGTTCCCTTTTAGAAGTGAAATACTTTTATTTCTAATATCTTTAGAAAGCATATAACTTTCTAGGATTCCCAGATTTTCAAAAGGTAAACAGCTATAGACTAAAGCTAGTCAAAATTTTATACAAAATTATGATTCTAAAAAAATCACAGCATTTCTTAGAGATTATTTCTTTACCCAGCAGAAATGCTGGGAAAGAATTAAAAATTTTATTTAGTTTTGTTTGTTTGTTTTATTGTATTGTTTTATCTTCTTTTGCTGAAATGCAGCTAATTAAATAAGTAAAATGTAAAGCATCATAACACATCTCAACAAAGTAAAATTATGAAGTTCAGTTGAAATGTTTTGGAATATTTTGTCCAACTTAGCAAATTCTTTGAAAGTCTTTCAATTCCACTAGAAATAGACTATTATTTACTTCTACATAAACAGCATAAGCACACCTCTATCTGTTTTGATGCTATTTGTTTGCTTCCTGAGTGCTTGTTTACACGACTTAATAGCCTTAATCTGGCGAAATATTAGTCAAACGCTATGCTTTGATGTAAGTTTAAAGAAACTGATTTCAGAATATTGAAATCAGCTAATCAGAATGACCATGTTCACTGTTGCCAGCTTTGCTATGGGACAGGTCAGTCACATAATCCATTACTGTTTGACTGCAACATTTTCTTACCACTGTAAGGAAACATTTTAAGCAGAGCATTCAACAAACTGGTAAATAATCTTACGGTCAAGTAAGTTTAAGTCAAGTAAGTTTGGGGTTTTTTTCCCAGCTGTACCTCTCCATGAGAAACACATTTAGAACCTGTTCCAAAGCTCAACATCAAGCAGACTATACTTGAGTGCTTTTGTAGAATTGATCTTAGTAGGATAGTATAGATATCTTATAGGATTAATGTGTGAAAAATTGGAAATAATAGCAGGATTTTTTAAATTACTTTTTTTAATTAATGTGATTGGAATGTTAAAATAATTTTCATTGTGGGACACTGCAAACACTGTCAATTGTATTGCAAGGATGACATCCATTAATATAACATAATTATCAACTAGCTTTATCATAGAATTATAGAGCCACACAATAGTTTGGCTCAGAAGAGACCATCTAAGCCAAGCACCCTGCAATGAGAGGGACATCTTTAACTAGAGCAGGTTGCTCCAATCAACTTAGCCTTGAATATTTCCAGGGATGTAGCACCCACCTTTATTCTGGTCAACTTGTTGCAGTGTTTCTCCAGGCTTACTGTAAAAAATTATATTATTATATCTAGTCTAAAAATACCCTCTTTTCTAAATGGTTTCTAAAACCTTTCTTCCTTGTCCTATCGCAACATGCCCTGCTAAAACGTTTATCCCCATCCTTCTTGTCAGATACCATTAAGTATTCAAAGGCTACAATAAAGTGTCCACAGAGCATTCATTTTCTTCTCCAGACTGAACAATCCCAACTCTCAGCTTTTCCACACTGGAAAGGATCATCTCTGTGGCCCCTCTCTGGACCCACTTCAAGAGGTCTGTGTCTTTTCTGTACTGAACACTCCAGAGCTGAACACAGCACACAGGATGAGCTCTCACAAGGGCAGAGCAGACAGGTAGAATCCCCTTCCTGACCTGCTGGCCACGCTGCTTTTGATACCACCCAGGATGTGGTTGCCTTTCTGAGATGTGAGTGCACATTGCTGGATCATGTCCAGCCTTTTATCCACCAGTACCCCCAAGTACTTCTCCTCAGGGCTGGTCTCAATAACTTCATTCCCCAGACTGTCCTGAGGTGGGGGATATCACTTCATATTTGAAGTAACTTAGCAGCATTGTGCATATAAGGACTGAATTGAATCCAAAATATCTCTCTGATTTAGCCCAGGAGATACTTCAACAGAAGATGCTCTTTAAAGCTTTCTGATTTAACATGAGACCAATGACAGAATTAGTTTTATTTCTGTTGATGTGTATAAGCCATAGTCATTAGTGTGGAAAGGCATATGTGGAGCCAAGAAGCAGCACGGTTGTACTCAGTGATGAATGCAAGATGCCTGAGGCAAATAAGAGCTTTGGTGCGTGTTCTTTAGGGATACACCAAGACAGAGGTGTTAGAATGTGCCTGAAGGTGAAATTGAAGGAGGTGGGAAGCAGAAGGATGCTGGATAGCTGGACTTGAAATGGAATACACAATTAGTACCATTCAGGAGGAAAATGAACATAGTAAGCCACTTTTTGATAGCACTTAAGAGTGAAATGCCTTTCTACATTAGGTTAAACATCATAATTCTTAATTTATCAGCATCCTAGTTAGGCAAAATGATACAGCAACTGAAATTCTATATGTGCCAACTTAAAAAAAGAAGGAAAAATCAAGCCTGCTAATGCCATTATAATTTGCACACAAGTGCATGATTAAAGCACATGAGAGAAACACACCAATCAAAAATGAAAACCTGAGAGACATGCATTAATGGTGTCTGATAAGGGTTTCAGACATCTGGAGATAGCTGATAAAATCTTTTATTTGAGTATTACACAACCTCAGTCCAATAGTTCTTCTCTGTATGAAGAATACATAATATACAGAATCTTCTGGGGGATCTGGAAAGAGAAATAGATAAGAAAATAGTTAAACAGATACATGCTTTTTTTTTTTTTTTCTGTATTTAGCAGCAAATCCTCATTTGTCTTTGATTTCATATGTTTCCTATTTAATAGGCCTGGCTTAGCATAAGCCTAACCAAAAGACACAAAGGCTCTCTTTCAAGTCTGTGACTCTTCTTGGCTCAAAATTATTGATGTGAAATGCAGCTTCACTTTACGTGTACAAAAATAAAAGCATTCTGTTGTTATTTTTTCTACAAACACTGTCACACAATCCCCAAATTGGCACTGGCATCAGACAGCTCCTTCTCTCTAGTTCTCTACAGGTGAACCTTTTTCTCTGATATAAAATGTAATTCTTCAAAAGGAAGTTCAAGTAAAAATATTCATTCATGGAATTCCCACTCACAGAATTCCCACTCACCACAATTTGAGGCCCTCCTTGACCACAAGCATTTTTATCTTCCCCTCTAAGAAAAGAAAGACATATAAATCAAAAAATCTTAAGGCAAATTTAAGATTACATTTGAGTTAATGAATTTTAAATCCGATCTTGATGGAGGAAAACTTGAGCACGAGACAGCAACATGCAGTCGTAGCTCAGAGAGCTAACTGTATGACTGTATCCTGGATGGCATCCAAAACAGCATGAATAGCAGATTTTCCCCCTCTGCTCTTCTTGTGAGATCCCACCTGGAGCACTGCATCCAGCTCTGAGGTCCTCAGCACTCTAAGGACAGTAACCTGTTAGGGTAGGTCCAGAGCTGGGCCACAGAAATATTCAGAGAGATGAAACACCTCCCCTGTGAAGAAAGGCTGAGAGATGGGGTCATTCAGCTTGGAGAAGAGGGGTTCTAGAGAGACCTTATTGCTTATAAAAGGGGCTTATAGGAAAGATGAAGAAAGAATTTTTGTGTAATGGGTGCTTATAAAAAAGATAGAGGCAGACTTTTTACCAGAGTCTATAGTGACCAGGCAAGGGGCAATGGTTTTAAACTGAGAAAGGGTAGGTTTAGACAAGTGTCCTGGTTCCAGCTGGGACAGCGTTGATTTTTTGCAGTAGCTGGGAGGGACCATAGCTAGGACACAGAGGTTATTCTCTACCACCTCATTGTGGTATGGAATTTCTGGGGTAAGGGGAAAGGGGCTGTCTTCCAGGCAGAACGGGCTCCTTGCTGTCAGCAGGTGTGGCAGACAGAGCGATTTGGGTGATGCTGGTTCCGAGCCAGAGGGAGTGGTCAGAGTGGTGTGGCTGCAGGGAAGAGGAAAGAGGGAGCAAGCAAGTGGAAGCATGGCTTGGAGTTGCAGTGGGAACACTGAACTGGGGAGTTCCATTCCTTAAAAGTTTCCCGGCAATTAGACATAAGGAAGACATTATTTACAGTGAGGTTGGTGAGACATGGGAACAGGTTGCACAGAGGACCTGTGAATGTCCAATCACTGGAAGTGTTCAAGGCCAGGTTGCATGAAGCTTCGTGCAACCTGATCTAGGGATAGTTGTCACTGTGGCAGAGATCTTGAATTAGATGATCTTTGAGATCCTTTCCAAACCAACTCTTTCTATAATTCTATAATATTTAAAGTCACTTGATCCAGAAGAAGATTATTTGTTTGCTTTTTTTTTCACTCCACTGACAAAATATGAATCACACTTTTCCTAGACAGCAGAAAAAATGTAAGATTCCTTCCACAACTCCACAGCAAATAAACATTTCAGCAAAAACGTAGTCTTAATAAGAAGGAAGTTTTCTCTGTAGAGTTACTGGAAATTAACAATGCCAAAAAGTGATTAATAAAACTCAGAGAAATATAAAGTTTTGGTCAGTCTACAGAATCAAGTAAAACAAATGATGAAACTAAAAGGCTATGTGACAAAAAATTCTTTCTAGTTCTCTTGCTTTTATTTCAGAATTCTTACAGAAGGTCTGTAAAAGCCTCTGTAGTGCCAATCTAAAATTAATTTTTTTCTGAAAAATATGTAAGTTGTATTGGTTAACTCATTAAAGAATGTAAATATAAATTGTCCATAGAACCCATAACTGAATACAAGCTGTAATATTTTAACAGTCATGTTGTTTAACCCTTGGAACAATTACCAAAAGCTTCACAAATATTTGTAAACTGGATATTTTATTTATCCATTAGAGGTGTGTTTTAAGATACCTTCTCCAGATCCCAATCTTAGTAATGCTGGCGTGTGTGGTAGAGAAGAAGACCCTCCAAAGTAAGAAAGCAAGCAAGAAACCGAAGCCTTTAAAAAAAAGCCCACATGATTTTATTCCCTGATAAATCATAAATATAAAACTAAATAATTTAACAAAGTAAATTGGCTTAGAATGGGCATATCCTAATTAAATTTGACCATTAAAAAAGACAATAGATAACAGCCAATACAGACAAGCCTAACTGAGACACTAAAACTTAGATCATCTTGAAAAAAGGAAAAATCAAAAAATACCAAACAAATAATTAGAAATCATTAGAAATTACATTAAAATGAAAACAATCTTAAAAGGAATTTTTGCTATCACATGTCATGATGCAAACAGTGATGATAATGCACCAAAGTTTTAATTATTGTTGAACAGTGCTTACATAGCATTGAGGTAATTTCTGCTTCTCATCTCGCCCCATGTGCAAGAAAGCTGTAGAACTGCCTGCATATTTTAATTTAGAAAAAAAATGGACCAGAGAAAATAAAACCAAACCAAACAAACAAAAAACCCAATGGAAACACCCACAGACTTTAGGACCTGCTTCCCCTTTTAATATTAATATTCTGATAATTGGATAGCAAAATCAAGTTCCTGCTTGCCTAATTTTCCTCTGGCATAAGTTAATAAGTCCTCTATTCTACTCTCTCCCAGTCTGTCTTCCCTCTTCAATATTGCATGGTCTTTTGAGTAGGATATTCCAGGTTTGAATCACTGAGACTTCAGAAGAGAAATTAAGCAAGATGTAGTGGGATAATACATACTTTATATAAATACAATTTAGATAAAACAATGGTTTACCTAAAAAAAGAAAGATAAGCAGTAACAGAAGCTAGAGTCTCATCTGACAATCTTACCATAGCTTAGTTGGGAAGCTGGCACCCAGCTATTCACTCTGAAATACCTCCTTTATGTATGTAGGTGTCAAGTAAAATTTCACCCTGGAAGGAGAGTAATTAGTCAATATGAGGTAGCTTTTCTCATAATTTCTTCAACAGAGCCAGTTTCTTCAAGTCCCATTTTAACTATGAATCTCATCATGTTTCTTGTAAGAAGATACTGCATTTTATTTTGTGAAAACAAGTTCCAATTAACCTTCATTTACTTCATTTATAGGATAATTATGATTCTGTTATTTGGTATTTGTTTTCATATTTTTGCCCATGGGAAAAATTTTAAATGTTTAAATTAAGGGGAAGAGGAATACAAAATTCTAAATTTTATAATGATATAATGCAGTAGCTAACTGAAGATATGATTAATTTATTAATTTAGCAACTGTTCCTAGACATTGAGACTTCCCTGAACGATCTGAGTGCTGGAATACTACAATGCCATGGATGACTAATTCCACTTACAAACACTCAGATTATAATTGAAGTAGGTGGCTTGGAGCACAATCTCTTCTATCTCACACACAGAACTACTTTTTTAAATGCAAGCTGAAAGGAATCCTTGACTGTGAATATTAAGGGAAATTATCTCCACTGCTAAGTTATGATTTTCACTGAGTATGCTCTAAGGCTTGAGTAGTAAAAAAAAAAGTCTAAAGTGGCTACTATGTGAATTCAGTATGTGAAAGAGCTCTGCACTTCTAGAGCTCCTATACAGAGCAGCCATGTTAATTACTTTGCTTTCCACTGTCCTTAAGATGCTAGGAGAGAAGGCCTCTGACAGGCAAAAATTACAACAGCCTGTAGAGCATTCTGTATTATACCATGTGCTAACAAGACAATTATATTGGGGAGCAGCCTTATTCCCATTCTTATCATGTCCATTAGCACTGCAACAATTGTGAGCTGTGGAACAAGCATCTTGCCTCAAACACCCATGTACTGACCTAAAAACTTAACTGAAAATACTGGATGAGAGGACAGAAAATAAATTCAGTAATTCAGTGCCATATATATGACAAATGTACTTGCTGTAGTATCTGTAAATTTAATAGAAAGAAAATAATTCATATGTGTGAATTCTATGACTTTTACCTGACAGTTTTTGAGAGATAAATCTAAACTGAACTGCTCCCTAAACAGCATCTGAGAGGAGCAACCTCAGCATGAAGAGAAGTTGAGTATCAGGGAAACTTAGGTCTCTCAGGAATGCTTTTACTACCTAATTGCTGATCTACATTACATTAATACCAACATGGCAAGTTAATAACCATCATTATATCATCTGTCACTGGGGTAACATGATTAAACTCAGTTGCTTTTTTTTTTTTTTCTCTGCTGCAGGTTGCTCAAATCAGGTTGATTTTGCAGCTAATGGATAAAATCAGAACCAAGCAGTGCAAGTGATTTTACAGGTGCTGCACAGTGCAGATACGCAGAGAGTAGAACTGTGAGAAGTATTATTTTGTAATAAAGAAATAGAGAAGGTGACTACGGTGTTTGATTTTTTTATTCACTGAACAAGAAGGCACATGAGCTATAGCAGCATGATTAGAGAATATTTCCTTTTAAAAAGAGTATTTTTTTAAACTTCTCCTTTCTACTCAACAGCATGGCCTTGGTCTGAGTGAACAGTGTTAAAGGTAGCACATAAATAAATAGAACAATAATATAAAAGACAAGGATTAGGTTTCAAATCCTTGTAAATATATCAGTTTCATTTGACAGTGACCTGAAATTTCAGTTCTTACACTGAGGAAACATAGAAAATAGCAACAAAGAATACAGTTATTTCTCATTTTCTGTTTTGCACCATCATTCCCAGTTACAGGGTGCTAACTGCAGTGAGATGCCCTTGTGAAACCATACTGTGGAAAAAGCTGTGCTATCAACCCCAGCCCAACTCCATAAAAACTCTGAATTCCTATACCCCCCTGCTTTTTACTCAGTGGCTTTGTGTCTTCATACAAAAGAAACTTCAATTGAAGATACTTCTGGTCTCTGTTCTTGTGTTTCAGCCCATATCTAGTTGGCTTGCAGTTCAAATTGTCCAGTCATAGCACTAGAGTTAGTCTAAGAGGACAATTTTTCAACTTTTCAGTTGGATTTATCTGTCTTCCTTAAGCTTCTGTGTAATTGCCTATAGAAAGTGATTATTTTCACCTAAATTATACCTGCAAAGATGTCCTTTTTATGTGCTGCATCGTGGATATTTACACAGAACAGCAGTATAACACTGCTGTTCTGTAAAACACTGACATATCATTAGTTTTACTTTAAAATGTTAAGAGTAAACAGAACATTATATTCTTATTACATAAAACATAGTAACAAGGGATCAATTATCTTGTTTCTAAAAAACATTATACAAAATTTTTCCACATAGTATTCTTATTATCCAAAATGTCATTAAAGTCAATGTTTCAAGAATCTTATTGGTTCAGTGACACTTTACTACTTAACAGAAACATGAAAAGTTAATACTTCACCTAATAATGTTTATTAAACAGCAGAAAGAAAATATTTTAACAAGGCCCAACAGAATGTGTCTATTCTCTTACATTTAATGATGTCAAGGAATGTTTCCTGACAGTGGAGTTTGCTCTGTAGTCTTAAACTGCTGGAAAGATCCTTGACACACTTTGACCCAACTTAACTACCAGTCTTGCAAAGAAAGATCTCAGGCACGGTTAGGCAGCCAATGTGAACCAGGAGGAGTTCTCACTGGGCACATTGTAGAAATTTGTAGTAGAAAACTAAACATCACATATGCAGCTGCTCCACACCACTTGGCCTCAGTGCCAGAGAACAGATCCAGATACCCAGAGGGTACAACTTCAGAAGTAATTTAACAGAGCTGAGTTTTTTTCTAACCAAATTGGACAGAAAGTTCAAATCATTTTCCCAGTGAAATTCTAAGTGAATCTTCTGTAGGGACCACACTGGCCAAGTCTCACCTCTGACTTGCTTTGTCTACTATATCCTTACTTCAGACTTTAGATGAGCTTTGGGAAGCCAGTGGGTGCAGTAGGTGCAGGCTACCTTCCTGGCAGCTTGCAGGAGAGCCAGCAGGATGGTTCTGCCCAAGCTCATGTGAATAACACCTTAAGGGTTTAAGAGGACAGGAAGAAGAATGAGGTTATCATTTCCCTCTCCTGAAGACACTTAAGCCAAAGGCTTTGCAAAATCCTATCCTCCCCTTTCTTCATTGGGTATAATATGGAATACTGAGGAAAAAACAAGAGTTAACTGAAAAGTTTCTTACTTATATACTTTAAATTAAATGGCTAATAAATTATGTGTACATCTTTTAAACACAAGATTATTGTTGAAATTGTGGGGTTTTCTTTCCCTTTTATCAGAAGTTTTTAACTTTTTTATTTAGCTATTTTAAGGGTGAGGGAAAAAAAACCCCAAATTTAATTGTTTTAAGTCCCTTAGATAATAGATGGCACTTTTCTATCAACTCAGGATTCCAACCCTATTACTAAAGCAGCATTAGTACAACTAGAAAATTAGTATCCATGTCAATAAAGACTCCAATAGGGTAATAATTTTACCATATCACAGTCAGAAATGTCCCACTTAAAAGACACTGGGATTCTTTTATTTCCTTGTCTTGATTCTAAACATGCATTAACCCTAGGGGACAATCAGATCCTTGCTTTGCCTATATCATTTTGTTTCCATTACATTTTTGAATGGTTAAGCTATATTTTTTTCCAAGCTTTTGCTTGTACAGATAAGAGTTTTATTCAGATCCCTACAAAGCCCCCTGTAAAGAACACATCTGAAGCCAACTTTTGAAATGTAGCAAAGAGCCTAAAATCACCCTCAACAGACTCTAAATTGGACATGGTTGAGAGCTGTGGGAGAAAAGACCTTACAGAAAGATCCTAGAGGATAATGAAGCATTTTTACCTGAATCAGCTTTCATGAGTAGTTTCATATTACAATATGAAACTATTACATTGTCTGTAATATTTTCTGGTTTTACAGTTTACCCTTTATGTGTTATTTACTGAAATGTTCTGTATAGCACATACATAATATTTTGTTGTAATTACACCTCACCATGAAGAACCCAGGTTTAAGTCTGCTCACATTTCAGGGTGGAATGTCTGTAGAAGATTAGCATCATCTCCTTACTACCTTGATGTCACAGGGGGAATGAAATTTTCTTGAAACATTTATTGGAATGAAATTCTTATGGTTCTGTTTTCTGATTTCAATGAAATACAAAATGTTCATTCCAATTTATGGCTTGGTCAACAAAGATGCGTTAGTGCTTAAATTCTTCCAATACCAGAGTGAGTGGGACAGCTACATAGTTTTGTGGGGATGGGTTTCAGTTTTCTGAGTAGGACACAAAGATTTACTACTCCATGCAGAATCTTAAGACATAAGTAATTGGATTCCATAGGAGCTGAGACTGATGCACTGTCTTGTTTTGAGCATTAGTTAGAACAAAGTAGTTCAGGAGGATAAAGAGATAATGACAAGTTCTTGTGTGCCCAAACTACACAGTATTTGGCATGGAACACAGAAACTAGAGTCTGGGTGGTATCCCAAATAAAACATGGCAAGCTTCAGGCATTTGAGCAGAAGCACTGTCTCAAGGCCCAAAAAAAAAGATGAGGAAGGGACAAAATATGTTTGTATCTGGACTGAAATCTGTCACCAGAGGTGCTTTATCACTATACCTCCTGGCAGGTGTAAGGGAAGACACAGGTAACATGTCAGGGGTGGAGACACTTTTTGTCTTATGTGTTCCAGCTAGATCATATCCTTTCTCTGGCGTGATTACGTGCTTCAATCCAGGACACTGGAGCATAACCTCCTCTTTAGATGTCAAGGAATGTGCCCTAACTAGCGGGCTGCCATCAGCACTGAAAACCTTTGTTGCTTGGAATGCAGCGGTCAGCAGCTCAGGAGCAGACCAAGTGTCCCTTGAAGTGTAACTCCACTGATGTCATTGAGTTTGGGATCAAAAGCAGTTACCAGAAGTGTTGAGTGAGTAAAATCTGTGTACTGCTTGTGTGCCTGAATTGCATGTTAACATTTACACTGCAGTGAGCAGAAATGATGATTGGAAGGGAGGCCACAGCGTAACTCAGATTATATGTTTTTAAAGGTTTCCTTATGGTTCTACATATTAAATCCTATAAAACAGCACACCTGGCTCCATAATTTCACAAACACTATACTCTTATACCAAAAATAAAGTAAACTAAAATAAAATAAAATTAATAAGTATTATGAAAACAAAAAAAAAATTTGCTCTTACAATTTTCTTTTTATTATTGAGGACCAAGATGGCTTTGTAATGAAGAATACTTGCAAATTAAGAAGTCTCATATAGCTTCCTTGTACCCCATTTATCTACAGGTTACTGCTTCACAAGTCAAATCATTTCATTTAAAAATATCCATTTTCTCCAGTGCTCACTGCCTGTGAAGGTAGGTCAGTGACCTACCTCTGTGCTATTGAATTTCAGCATAATGCTTCATTTACCTTCAACAACCCACGCACATACACAGAACACCAGCTTATACACACTTTGTAGCACCACCCTTTGTTCACTGAGCTTTTATCCAGGAAGCAAACTGATCCTAAAAACTTTAATTTATCAATTTCTTGTAGCGCCTGGTGAGATAGAGTACTTTGAGCACGTAACAATAGATGAGGGTAATGATCTGGGGAGATGGATGTTGCGAGGAAGAATCAAAACTCAGGAGTGGAAAATGAAGATGTGTCAATATTTTGTTATTTAGAAGTTTTCTTTTTCACATACTTCACACAATTCCCTCAAACTCAGAGTTAAAGTTTTAATAAACTTAAGACCATCATATATTCACTTTAATTGGAGTTTTTCTAGAGGTAACATTTCAGCTCAGTTTTTTTAAAGCCGAAACTTTCTGTCCTTATTAACCCTCTTTGTAAGAGAAGTGAGGAGTAGAATTCTGACTTGCGTGGATGATGATGCCACAAAAAAGAGATTTGAGAGAAGAAATATTATATAAAGGAGGCATGACTAACCATGAAACAATATAATGTACTTTAAAGTTTTCATAAATACTAATTTGTGCATTTCCTGTAATTATGGTGGTATGTTATATGTAACTAATTCCCAAATTTTGCTTTAAAATAGCAAAAAGCCACAAAAGTATGAAGTGATAGAACAACTTAACACTACAGCATACTCTGCAAAATCAAATAAATTTTATTTTTCTATCTTATTTATGTGAATCATCTGACTTCCATTTAGAAATATTTGTTGATGGTATAGCACTCCTCATAAAACTTTATTTCCTTATTTTACTCATGGCGCATTTGTTGCCAGGTTATTTACCTCAATTTACAGGGCATCTTTTTGCATAAAAATACTGGTCAAATCACTTGATTGGCAAATCATAAGACCATATAGTTTTAACTTTTCATATTATTTTGGTAATTGGGGAGGGTGGAGGGTGCAGTGGTGTCTCTGAGAACAATTCAGGGACTGCCCCATGCCAGACACATCAAGTTCCAGCTGGCTCTGCAATGGACTTATCGCAGGACACAGCTGTGCCTATCAGCAAAGCCATGGTGCATCTGGGAAAACATGTTTAAGAAATGGTGAAAAACCCCATGGGGGGAGGAAAAAAGAGCCATAAAAATGAGAAGAAACAGAGGAACACCAAGGTCAGAGAAGAAAGGTGCTCCATGGTGGAGCAGGCACACCCTTTCATCTTGGGTATTGAGCTGACACTGTAGCAAATATGTCCCAGCAGGCACTGTGGGCCAAGATGGACCCATGCCAGAAGATAGGTAAAGAGTAAGAAGGAAGGAGCAGCAGAGAGAAACTGCTGATCCTGACCTTCTGCACCACTGCTGCCTCTGTGGAGGGGTAGGAGAGGTGTCCAGAGTGGTGCAGTGAATGGGATAGTTATTGGGAAGAGAAAAGAAGTCTGGAGTGAAGTTGAGGCCAGGAAAGGGAGCGAAAAGAGTTTAAAATGTTTATCTCTTTATTTAGACTGTTTGTTTCCCAATAATCAAACCAGTAAGTAAATAGTTGCGTTAATTGGGCTAGATTAATTAAATTCCCTAAGTCGAATCAGGTTTACGCATGACATTGCAATGGACTTTAAAGATCATCTGGACCCAACACTCCCTGCCATGAACAGGAACACCTCCCAAAAGACCAGGTTGCTCTAGGCCTTACCCAACTTGCTTTTAACAGTGGCAGAGTTTGGGCATTCACAGCCTCCCTGAGAAACCTGTTCCCATGTCTAACCGTCCTCAAAGTGAAAAATCCCTAATATCTAACCTAAATTTCCCCTCTTTCAACTTGTACCCATTACTACTTATCCTATCACTACAGTTTCTAACCAAGTCCCTCTCCTGCTTCCCTGTAGGCCCCTTCAGATACTGGAAGGTGCTGTGAGGTCCCCACACAACCTTCTCTTCTCCAGGCTGAAGAGCCCCAACTTTCCCAGCCTTTCTAAACAGGGGAGGTGCTTCAGTGCTCTAATCAGCTTCATGACCCTCCTCTGAACTTGCTCTGACAGTTCCATGTCCTTCTTATATTAGGGACACCAAATCTGTATGCAGTACTTCAGGTGCTGTCTCACAAGAGAGTATATTACTCAGTAAGTGATTTCCTGTCTTTTATCTTGGCCCATGAGTTTTCTCACCCTCATTGTTCCTATTCTCTCCCACCTCCTGTTAGTGGGTGGGAGTGAGCAAGCGGCTGAGTGGGTGCTTGACTGCCAGCTGGGGCTAATCCACTGCAACTTCCAGTAAGAAAGCATTTTACTTCTTCCTCACTTCCTCCTATTGGTGCACATATATATCAGTCTCTGAGCTTTTCCCCAAAAACACTTTCTTCTCTTTCAATGCATAAAATGCACATGATATCTTAAGGCAAATACCTGCAGCTAGAACAGGCATTTGAACAACAGAAAAATATGTTTCCCCACTACCTCAAACCCTACCTGCCATTGTTAGGAATGCTACTTCATTGCTTAAAGGACAGTAGTGATAGGTAGACAGACAGACAGACGGATACTGGAGATAACATAATCTTTCTCTTCATTGGCAAGGAGAAGCTGTTCCAGTATGGATCTAATGGATTCAGAGGATCTATTAATGCCTTGAAACAGTTATTGGGAAAGGCACAATGTCCCAGGAATTGATCTCATTAAAGTAAGTAGGAACTTGGCAGTAAACAGCTCTTCATATTTGCAGGCGAAGTGTAAGATGCTTTTGGCAGCCAGGTTAAAGGGCTACAAATGTAAAGTGAATGAACACCGTTGTAATGGGCATGAATGCAGGGCTTAAGCCAAAGGAGGCTACAGTGCTGACCTGAGTGGGTTGTGGTTTAAGCCTGGCCAGCAGCCAAGTACAATACAGCCACTCATTCCCACACCAGTGGGATGGGGAGAGCATCCAAAAGGAAAAAGTGAGGAAACTCATAGTTGAGAAAAAGACCATTTAATAGGTATAGCAAAAGTCACTCACACAAGCAAAACAAAACAAGGAATTCATTCCCATGAGCAGACAAGTGTTCAGCCATCTCAAGAAACAGGACTCCATCACATGCGATGGTTACTTTGGAAGATAAACACCATCACTCCAAATGTTACCACCTTCCTCCTCCTTCTCCCAGCTTTATGTGCTGACCATGATTTCACATGATATGAAGTATCCCTTGGGTCATTTGGGGTCAGCTGTTCCAGTTGTGTCCCCCCCATTTCCCATGCACTCCCAGCCTCCTTGCCAGCATGGCAGTACAAGAATCAGAAATGGCCTTAGTGCTGCGCAGGAGCCACTCAGCAATAACAAAAATACATCTATATTTCAGTTATGCTGCTTTGAGCACAAATCCAAAACATAACTCACTACCATGTCACAAGTGGCATTTGGATGATAAACTGACTTTGGAAAAAGAGCCTATTTACTAACAGCCTGCAGGCTCTGAGACTGAGTTCTAAGACAAATGAAAAAAATATGCACCTTAGGTATATTTCTAATTATATGAACCTCTCTGACAGTCTAAAAAGAAACCCTTAATGCAAGAATCCACTGAAAAAAATGGCAGTGGTGGTTTTCAGTTATTCTGAAAAGTAATACTTGAACCATCTTGCTCTGAAACTATATAAAATCATCAGAAATACTAGACTCATATCCTGCCTTTAGGAAGGAGCTAACTTCACACAGCACAGGCTGAACAGATGCATATTTCTTAGAACATGCTGCATCATTCAGCTGCTATTTGCCTCCCTTTCACAGAAATTACTCCCTGGTCAGTTTGCTAGTAGACTTTTTTAGACACAATTCTGGGAAAAAATGCTCATATACCTACTCATATGCACTCAAGTCTAGTGTACTGGTACTTAGTAGTCTGTACTAAGATGCAATGGGTTTAGCCTTTAGGCTTGGTAATTCAATTTCACTTAATAGCATATGCAACTCTATACAATTCTTTAAGTCAATCAAAAGACGCTCATCTATAATACCCGTCTCCTGGCCAGAGGAGCATCCTGTAACATAGCATCAGTCGCAGGCCGATTTAGGGTGCTCCTCCCTGCAGGCACGGTAGAGAGGCACAGCAGAGACACACAGACGTGAACCAGGACAGCTTTAAATTAGCCAGCAGGAGAGTACTGATAACACCAGGCCCTAAGGTTACTTTATATATTTCTCCCTTAGCCCTTGAAAGTACTTGTTAAGTGGGAGCCAAAAGAATGTAACACATAAAGATCTCCTACCAATCTGCATTATACACATCTTAACAACATACTTTCCTCTCTGAGGTGTTATTATTACCCTATTCTTGCATGTAGATAATGCCATTGGCCATAGCCACCTATTTCAGTAACTCTTTTCTTAGAGATTAGTAAAAATCTGGGTATTTTTACCACTCAGAAAAATGCTTCTGAATATTATTGACATGAAATGGCAAAACAAGTCTTCCAAAGATATCTGCTTAATTACTTTGTTTAGTTCATGGTATTGTCTTTCATACAGTAAATTTATACTGTTTTAAATAATGCTAACACAAGAATAAAATGTTCTTCAAATATATGCCTGGCTGTGTTTTGAGGTAGATTAGATGTAAATTGAAAATATCTCACAAAACCAATATCAGTGCGTCTACTGAGTGGTTACACAAGACTCATAACACCCACCACAGCAGGACAAAATTTTCATTATCAATCAGTTGCTAATGTGCGTGCAGGAAGGACAACATTCTATTCTGCATTCATTTGTTCTTTATCTTGTTCATTTAGTTTGCAAACTCATAAGGGTAGGACAGTCTCTCTATATATTATGGTGGAGTGGCATTCTTCCTGGGACAAGATGACTTGCAGAGGTATCTAGATAGATAGCAGCATTTGGCAATCAGTGCAAGATTTATCAGTGGCAAGAACAAATGGTGGATTCTGCACTTAGGATGGAATAGCATCAGGCACAAGTTGGAGAGCTGCCCTGCAGAGGGATCTGGGGATGCTGAATCTGAGGCCGCATATCAGTGGGAGCCAGCAGTGTGCCCTGGCAGCCCAGAGGGCAAACTGCATCCTGGGGTGCATCAAACACAGCAGGAGCAGCTGGGCAAAAGAGGGATTTATCCTGCTGTATACAGAGCTGGTGCAGCCTCACCTTGATCAGTGTGTGCAGTTCTGGGCCCCACAATTTAAGAAGGCTGTGAAGGTCCTTGAATGAATCCAGAGAAGGACACAAAGCCGGTGGGCTGGAAGAAATGTCTTGTGAGGAGCGGCTGAGGACTTTGAGCTCACCTAGTTTGCTGCAAAATAGATTGAGGAAGAATCATGAAGAGGGAGGTGCTAAGCAGTTCTCCCTGGTATCCAGCGCAGTAGATATATGCTCCAGAATGCGTGGGAATGGTTCAATGGTGAACCATTCTGAACCTCAGGGGAGGTTCAGATCAGACATTAGGAAACATTTCTTTACCAAGAGGATGGTCAAACACTCAAACAGATTTCCTATAGAGGTGGCTAAATCCCCAAACCTGACAGTGTTTAGGAGGAATTTGGACAATGCACTCTAATAACTTTCTTTTGTTATATATTTTGTTCAACCATCAAGTAAGTGGTCAGGCAGCTGGTGACCACTGCAGGTCCCTGCCAACTGAAGTATTCTATTCTATTCTATTCTATTCTATTCTATTCTATTCTATTCTATTCTATTCTATTCTATTCTATTCTAGTCTAGTCTAGTCTAGTCTAGTCTAGTCTAGTCTAGTCTAGTCTAGTCTATTCTATTTTTATCTGCCTAAAATATAAGCATCTATTCTAAGCTCATCACCTTCAGCTTATGCTAAGGTTCAGTTTGAAGACAGGTAGAGGGAATCAGCCTCTGGATATTGTTGTGTCTCTTCCTTGGCTTATAGGGCTGGGGAAAGGTGTCTACATCTATAGCCAGCCTTAGATTAGATGGCAAACATTAGGGGAGGAGAATGTCACCATTAGTAACCAGGCTGACTAAATATTCTGAATTCCTATGTAATAATAAAGGCTATTATAATTTCTAATTTAGGATCACGCTATCATGTATGGCAATTCAACTTCCGTAAGGATGTTTCTTTTTAAATATCTAATTATTATCTTGTTTTTATCTATGTTTCTACTTCTCTAATCTATCCAAATCTTTCTTCTCAGTCTCTCTTGGCTCTCTCTCTGTGTCTCTCTTATGATCTTATGTAAGCTGAATGATTCCTCGTAAAAAGAACTGCCTTGCACAGTAATTACCATTACTTTATAACCTTTGCCAGCTTCACATCTCAGTCTCAAAAGATAATTAGATCCAAGTAGCTCAGCAAACTTTGACATTTTTATATGGGTTACTTTTTCTGACAGGAGAAACTCAGCAACTGTTACTTGTAGTTTCCCTTCTCTGTCTCAACATGAAAATACAGAAAATGTTACAGAACTTTGAAAGAGGAAATTCAACTGTGCCTGTGTTCGGCTGCTCCATAGAAATCAAACCTGTGGAGTTAAGCCAGCTCAGACATCTGTCTCTGACTGCAGTTTACAAAAAAGGGATTTTGGATACAATTGTTATTTTAAACCATTTGCAGTTTCTTCCTGTTGCGTTCTTGTGTTTAGGCAAAATGCTACTTAGAATCATTATGGAAGTTCTAATTATTAATCTGTAAATGATTTATAAAAGATGAAATATCTAAGTGTCTCTGCAGTGAACTTGTAATTTCATAGAAAATTGTGAAAAAAATTAAGGGGGGGAGGGTTATTTTTCGCATTGGGTATATGTGTTGTTTAAGGGGATTGTTATTGTGGCGGGTTTTTTATCTGGGGCTTTCTTCCCTGAGGTTTCACTTCATAGCAATTCGTGATTTGAATGTGTGCTCTCAGACCCCAATCGAGTTGGTTTGACACTGTCATTTTATATGTTCTGATCTTTCTGATCTTTCTC
This sequence comes from Dasyornis broadbenti, assembly GCA_013397935.1. Classification (NCBI taxonomy): domain Eukaryota; kingdom Metazoa; phylum Chordata; class Aves; order Passeriformes; family Dasyornithidae; genus Dasyornis; species Dasyornis broadbenti. Next base: position 1,456,085 of record VZRN01003245.1, on the reverse strand, counting down.
TGCTTTGTATTCCTCCCTAACAATTTCAGATGATCTACCCAGAAAGGTATGTGAGGAACAGGAGAAATACTGGCAATTTATGTTAGACAGAAGAATCATTCCCACTTATCTCTTATTAAGCTTTGATCCTGCAAATCAAATGCATGGGCTGCACGACAGCTGCCCAGTCATAACTCATTACAGGATCAGAATGAAAATACAGACTGAAAAAGACTGACTGAGGCCTGTCAGTCAGTAAAAGAAATCAAGTATTTTTCACAGAGGGCAGATTAAATATATTCTGCTTGATAAAATCAGAGAGCTGTCCATTCATTTAGGCATTTAATACAATGGAAAATGAGGCCTATGTAATTTTTTATTACAAGGCTAGAAGAAAACCACTATAATTACCTACTCTGGAAAATGAATCGCATTGTAAGGAGAAGTAATTTCATTATTTTGAGACCTTCTATGGCCATCTCTATATTAAAATATAAACTATTATGTATTATAAATGTCAAATTCTACAAGATACCAGTTCACTAAATGCAGAACTCAGATTTGTTGAAGTTAATTAAATCTAAGAAATCTAAAAATGCCCATGGGAGAGAGCCTGAGATCTGACATCCTTCTCTGAAAACATACAAAAGTATTTTCTATTGCCTTGCTGGATGCATTTTCAAATTATATTTATTTGTTATAGCATACGATGAAGAATGCACATCTCAGGATTCCCCATGCCACGGTGCTCAGGACTGAAGCACGAAGAACACTTGAACTGTATCTTCACAGCCAAGTGACTTCCTTTCCCTGAAGTTTGCCTCTGCTGGCTTTAGGCACCACAGGTCTTCCGGGCACCAAAGTCTATTATATATGGAGTTTTGAACCAGAACAGGATTTTGAGTGTGAGGCTGTAATGGTCAGTGGTAGATAGAGTGGTTGATTATGTCACCTTTATAAATACTGTTAATGAGACATAATCAGCCACTCATTGCTGCATAACATTAATGAATGATGGTGGGGTAAAAAAGATTACTAGAAGATCCTCTTTATCCAGGTAGATAAACATAAATAGTGTGGAAAAAAAGATCAAAGTAGAAATGGAGCAGTGTGCCCTTCATGTAAAACTGTGTCCTGGTTTGAATTAGCAAGATTACAACCAGCTGTTCAAGGTAAGTGATTGTTCTCCTCAGCTCTGCGGCACCACATCTGAAGGGTTGTGTCCATCTTGGGGCACCCCTCTACAAGAAAGGCTTTGACATTGCAGGCGAGTTCAGTGAGGAAGGTTAGGTGACAGAAGCATGTGGCATGCTTTGAGAGGTTGAAAGATCTGGACCTGTTTAGTTTAGAGTAGAGGAGAGGCAGAAGACCATTCTTGCAGCTGCCTCATGGGAGAGTGTAGTAAAGATGGAGGCAGGCTCCTTAAGAGGTGCACAACAAGGTGAGAGGCAACAGATTCATCAGATTTCAGTATGCAAAACTCCATCAGAAAACAATTCTACCAGGGTAGTCCAAAATATTAACAGGCCAGCCTTGGAGATAAACAAAACTCAACTGGACAAGGCCATGAACAAGATCCAAACAATTTGGAACAAGATACAAACAGTTTGGAATTGTCCTGAGTGGGGATTTGGACAGGAAAACTTCTGGAGGCCACTTCCAAATTATGTCAATGCAATGTTCCTGTACAAATGAAATCTGGGCTTGCATCTTTCAGCCTAAAGTATTAATGAAACTAGACAGAATATTTTAAATATTAATGTCAATCTTTTGCAAACACTAGGAATTTAGAATTGAGAGAAAAAACATTGTAGCAACTTTCTTTTAAGAATCATGTAATGGGATGCAAGGAGCACCTGAACAATTCAATAAAATAATAGGTGGGAAGGCATTGGAAAACATGTAAATGCTGTGAATCTGAAAACAGGTTGAAATAAAATTAGTCATATAGAACAGTCAACCTGGACTTGTCAAAACTTTATCCTGTGAATAAGCCTGGTTTTTTTCCTCATACCAAAATAACTGCACAGTAGATAAATGGAAAAGACGTAGATTTAGTAAATTTAGAACTTTGATGACTGCAGTGCAGTAATCTTATCAGAAAACTAAGAAATTTGAATTATATGTAGTAGGTGTACATCTGAAAACTACAGTCAAAGAATGCTTTTTAATTATTCGTCATCAAACCGGGAATTAACTGAACATGGCACCCCATAGGAGTCTACCTTTGTTCCATTAGTATTTTCTTCAATGATTTGCATCATGGAAGAGCAAGAGGGCTGTTAAATCTGCAGGGGCAGAATGCAAGGTATCTGGAGAATATGATCAAAATTATCTTAATAAGCTGAAGAGCTGGGTTGAACTCAGGTAGACAAAATTCAGTAAAGGCAAATGTAAGTACAGCTACATTGCTATGTCAGTCACAGATGAAGGGTGCACAAAAAAGGCCAAAATAAAAAGTGAAATAAATGGCTTGGCAGCAGTATAGGATATTCAGGAGATTTTATTGGATCAAAAGCTAAACATAGTAATATGATGCATTTTCTTTCTAAAAGGATTGCTTTCGCTCTGAGAAGATCTTTTCTAGTTTATTTAGCATTGTTGAGGCCTTGGCTGAAGTAACAAAGTTCACAGAACAAGAGTTACAAATGATAATAGCAAGCTGGAAGGAATCCACAGGAAATAAGAAAGAATGCTAAAATATTAAAAAATATGACCTGCCTGCCTGCAAAGAAAGATAAAAGCTGCTGGTCTTAGAAAAGAGACAGTTGAGTGTAGATATGAAAAGCAGTAGACCATGTAAAATGCCAGTGGAAAGAGTATGATAATAATTTTTTCTCGACTGACAAAGCTGAAAAAACAATGAGTTGTTAATCTAATCTGCAGAAAGTGTAGGTTGGATATTAAGCAAAAATGTCAAAATGCTGCACTGCTGAAATTCAGAGACAGAGTTTGTAGGAATTTTATGAATTTTCCTTCCCTTTTGGATTTAAAAATTAACCAGCTCTTAGCATTTAACTATGGAAACTTGATCGTACCTCCATAATGAGCCTCACGTAGACTGGCAGTGGTGCCCCTAAAGCCTCAGACCTGGGTAGGGCTTGCCACTTGAGCACATACAGTACACATCTGCAGGGCAGCACATATTGAACAGTGATAGGTGGGGTTTGTACAGAGCCCACGAAGTGATCACAGGAGTTTCATTTGGTTGTTGGCAAAGAAAAACGTTCTTTACCCCACCAAGGTTTCTTTATTGTCCTACTTGTCTCAATTTCTAAATTCTGTGTGTGAGTAGAGGTATAAAAAGATGCATTTACCTTTTTTTTTTTTTTTTTTTTTTTAAATATTCCAATGAATTTAAACCTCTCTTTGGTGTGGTAAAACTCAGGGAAGCACGGAAATCATTTAGGAATGAATTACACAGATTACATGGTTAGAAAATGAATCAAGAATATTTTTAATAGGAAGAAATTAGACCAGTAGTCAAATTGACTCAAAATTAACCCAGCAATTACTCTGATCAGTAGACAAGCCATTGAAGAATGGATTAATTAGCCTAGCAGAGAATTAATTAAGTTATGCAATGAGTCAGATAGGAATAATTTCTGAATTAATTAAGTTTTCAGTCCTGTGACTTGTGTAACAGAGAGCAAGGGTGATAGGCTGAGAACACAATATATAGTTACTAATACAGAAAGTTAAGATATCAAGTTCCGAAAAGAAAAGAGATTTATCCTAGCAACATTAGCCATGGAAGCCACAGAGATGAAAATCTAGGAAGAACTGATTTTTTATTATACTGTCAAATTTAAAAAAAAATAATGAAACACAAATCCTCCAATATATGGGGAAGCTAAAATACTTTGCCATTATTAAAGCTTGTGTTATTACACCACATAAAAATATTTAGTCAGAAGTTTAAAAGCTAAGACATTTTGAGTTTAAAAAGTGTTGTTTTTCTCACTAAAAAAGGTACTTATGAACAGAGAGGACAGCCAAGAGGAACTAATGACTGTGCAGTGCTTAGAGCACTCTTTTGTGGTATCATATCTTCTCTATTGTTCAGGATTTGCTGGGGTTTGTTTGTTGTGGGGAGGGAGATTTGTTTGTTTTGTTTTCTTTTGTTTTGTTTTCTTTTGTTGGAGTCTTTTTTTGTTTGCTTGCTTTTTCCCCAAAGACAAGATTTAGGAAATAAAGACTCCAAATCCTATAATAACACTCTACCTTCAGAATCCAGAATATTTATGCAAGGTCTGTCAGTCAGACCTTCTCAAGCTATTCTAGTTTCTGTAAATTATAAAAATATTTCTTGTGGGCAGAGGAATAATGGAAAAATATTTCTACAACCTGATGCTTAGAGTGCTCTCTATTAATGTTGAAGGTCTGGTCCTAATTCATGATTGAAAATATTCTGCTTTTTGAGTGTAGAGGAGGTATTTCACCGATTTGGCAGTTCTTCCTCTTTTGGGGTATCATTTACAATGGAAAAGCATCCGTATGGTCTGTGGAATTCTTTGGAGAACAATCCAGATGCAGAGCAGGTACTTAGATCCTCCTGCAGCTCCTAGTTCTCTTGCAGGCATGGACTTGTCTTCTCTGAACTAAGTCTAAAGAAATCAAATACAGCTGAGGTGCCTTTCACTCGCCTGGACCCCTGACCCCACTGGAGCCCAGTCACCTGGTACAGGCTGCCAGCAAAACAGTAGAGCTCCCAGAGCCAGGAGTCAGGGAAGCAGACTAACAGCAAGAAAAGTAACACAGCCTAAAAACAACACAATTATTGAAGTGCCACAAAAGTCCACACCCAGCCTGCGACTAGGTGATGAAATCGGACAGCTGCATTCAGTTCATGATGAAATTGGATAGCTGTGTTCAGTTCAGACTGCTGGTTTTCAACTTATGCAGAGATTGGCATTCAGTGGACAGGGACTTAAACAGCAAGGAGACCAAGCATGTTGCAGACTGTATACTGCGACAATTTGGAAGTCCTCTAGGACATATTGTAGCCTCAGCACTAGAAGAATTTTGTTTATTTGAATTTTTACTATATTGTGCTACCTATTTAAATTTAAAGTTGATAAGAAGCACCCAGAACTAAAAGGAGAATGTCACTGGTTTAAGACAGGACTCTATAAAATGTTTGCATTAGACAGGAAAATTTCTTTGAACAATTCTTTTTTTTCATTTACTGTATATATCTCTTTTCAGTAAGTATCTGTCAATCATTTGTTACTTGGATTGGAACAGATCTGGGGCTTGACTGAAATTTCACTCCAAACCTAGCAACACCTCTGGGACTGAGATGATGTTTCTCCATCATTTAGACTGGTTTTCTGGAGCTCATGCTGAAAGTTCTCAAGGCATTCAGGAGTAGCTTTGTTCATGGTTTGAATTTTATCAACTTAAAATTAATTTGAGTTTCTAACATCTGAAAAAATTCTTATTGCATGGGATAAATAATATTCTCAGAGTGTTTAAGGATTTTGAGTATGCAGTTTAAACCTGTAACTTGAAGATTTTGCAAATCTGCAGTTTCAAATTTAGTATTTTAATAAAGCTGACATAAAAAGAATTCATTCAACTATTAAGCTTTGATTCTAAACTTTTATTCAGTTCAGCTGTTATAGAATCTACAAGAACTCCTGGCATGTGTAAGTAGCCTGACTGATTCAATACCATATGGAAAATGTTCTATTCTTCTATAGGGATACTCCTTCAGATGTATGATAAAGGCACCAGTGGTGGATTTTTGCTCTCCACATAATAGAAAAGTGTGAAGAAAAGGCACTCAGTTGTCACTATGGTGGCTACAGAACAGGATCTGTTTAGACCCAGGCTATTTCAGTCCTTCTTTTCTGTTCCATTATGAATTTGAACTGCTCCAAAACTTGAACAGACCAGTCAGGGACGGAATTGACATTTCTCATGAAAGCAAGAATGAACAAGACATTTTCTGCTAGCTGTTGGCAATGATGCACTAAACCCTAGTCAGCAAACACATTCTATGCTAATCTGAATTGTTGCCTCTGCCATAGAAGATGACAATTTTTGCTCTTGCAGTTCTAGAGAGAAAGTTATTTTTGCAGCTTCTACTTACTATTGCAGTGTTGTCTGAAAGTTGACAAAACATTTCCAACATTCTACAGTAGTTCCCTATGAGTGATTTGACAGCTACATTCTCATTCCTACCTCAGAGGCCCTGTTGCTATTGTGAATTTTTTTTTAATTTTTACCTTCATTTTTCTCAGCATGTTTTACATAATTGTTTCAATTTTTCTCTGACTATGGAACTTGATTGTACAGAAACAACACACAGATAACAGCTGTAGACATTCATTCATATTTTTCTATGTTTACTTGCTATACAAATACATTGGTACTCAGGACATCTTGCATGAATTATTCATGTCAGCCTCTGATGGGCTTTATTTAAGAATACACATGTAAACAAAAGCAGACGAAAACAGTGGAAGCAGGCAAAAATATACTCCTCCATTTCCTTCAACTTCTGATTATTTTTTCCAGGTGTTTTTCAATTCCAAACCACTGCACCTCAGTTTTGTCCCTTGATGCATGAACAACATAACAGTCCATGCAGGGGTCCCAAAATGCACATGCTTTGGTGCCTCAGACCTCTTTATACTCAAAATTATCTTGTATTTGGTGAATTCACTTTAATTTAAGGATTGCTTTCCTCTCCTGTAGATCAGCATAATTAAACTGGGAAAATGTACTTTATATTATGTGTGTTTATATATTTCATTTTAAAAAAAATTTTACTGTGGCCTACCCGTCAGGATTACAAGGAACAGATCTATTAAAAATACATATAACAAAACACCATTCTATTGACAAAACTCTGTAACTCAATTGTGATCCATATTAATACTCCTGAAATTTTAAACTCAGCTTAAACACAAATCTTACATATTTTTGTTTTATTAGGTCAACACTACTAATTTTATTTCTGAATTAAAGACTGCCACATATATGATTTTAAAAGACCATAGAACTGATTAAATATTTTACACTTTTAGATCTCCATTAGCACACCTGGGTTGTTCATAGCTTTGTTTTTCTTTATGTAATAAGCAAAATTATGTGTTTTAGAGACTTGTAAATTTCACTGTTATTACCTTTTTATCTGTGTTCAATTACTCCAGTTTTTCAAGTGTGTACAATATTGAACAAAAACACTGGAATCATTTAGCTGTCTGAAAAATCAGGAAACTGTGCTTGCAATAAAAATTGCTCTCCAACCTTTTTAGCATGTGCCCATGCATTTCAAATCCACCAGTTTAAATACTTGCACAGGTGTGTAGTATCATTAAACACAGTACAGGCATACTTAGTTGCAGAATTCCTACAGGGTCCAAATGCCACTGAAAATAATTGAAATACTCCTATTCATTTCAGTGGCCATTATGTTATGCTCACAATAGTTATTATAATATTTATCTTCTGTAGAATTAAGCTACAAAACAACAACAACTAGAGCTGTTGCTCATAATACATATGGTCAACTGCAATTTAATATATGCCATGTTTATAATTTAGAAATGAAATTATGCTCATTAAAATTGCTATTACGGGCATGCCATCAGGATATTTTTTGTATGTTTAAATATTAAAGTGTATATATATATATTATATAACCACTGAAAAATTTTCTGTCTTCTGTTGTTAGCATATTTATTGTATTTCAGCCTCAGCAAACTCTTTAAAATTTCATTAGAATGAGAAAAAAATCTACCAATTCTTATGTGGATATCAAGACATAGTCCTTCACCAATCCTACCTCTCACAAAAAAACCAAGCAATAATAAAATTTTCTGTTTGTGTTTCCTGGTACTTATGCCTTTGCCTCATCAGTGACAACTCAGACACGAGTTAGGAAAGATGTGACTTCAAGGTGGTACCACGGTGTTGCCCTGCATTCCATGGACAGCCACATGAAAGCTGGTAAGCATTACTTTCTCAGACCAACAAAATACCTGCTTCCAGATTAGAAATCTTCAGTCCAGACAGCTGAACGCTTCTAGTTTGTCAGATAAAACAAGAGTACCATGCAAACACAAAGTAACACAAGACCAACCTCTGCTGAATAGAAAATATCTGTGTCAAACCAGTGTCGATTGTCAGGAAAGCAGTTGTGTCTGTCAGCTTGCATGAAGCCTGAATTTGGAGTATCACAAATGCTTATATTAAAATAACTTTTTTTATATCCTCCCAACAGTTTGCTGCCTTTCCCATAATATTGTCCTCTTGCTGATAAGTAGCATTTGTTAGCAAAACACAACCTCTGAAGTTAATATTTTCCAGCATATTTTAACAAATAACAGTTGAAATGTTTCTCGTCTCTTTTGGCAGATAAATAATAACACCATAAATGTATTGAGAAATAGGGATAGTGTGTCTATACAAATAATAGGAATTCATCTACCCCTATGATTAATATTTAATGTGAGCAATTTCGACTACTGATTAGCTCTATTAATAATTAATACAATGTTATTGTGGGTGATTAAGGCTATTTCTTTTGATGGAATTCTCAAATACCTTCTAACACCTCAGTATTAGCTCTTTATGATATCTTTCCCTGCATTAGTTCCACCAAGCCTGCTACAGAAAGCTTTGTAATTACAATTCAACCAACCCTGCAATATCAACAAACAGAAGTCGTATTCCAGCTGCTGTATAAGACACAAGAATGCTCTAGGCAGCTGAATGTAGTTTTTCTTTATTTTTTTGCTGGAAGCATTAACTTTATTTCATGAAGTTTCCTTTCTATTGCCTACTTAATTATATTTCTACTTAAGAGTAGTACAATCTTGGCTAAAATTAGTAAGCAGTAAAGAAAAACAAAATAAAATTCAACAAGCCACATATTTAAATATATGAAAATTACAGTGACTTCTTCAAACTCTCTTGCAGGTACTATGATTGTCACTGCCAATTACCTCTGTCAATTGGTGGTGATGTAGTTTTGCGTAGGCGGGGAAGACGAAGATAAATTCTGCCTGGTTCATGACATACCTGATAATTACCACATTCCATTAAATAATCGATTTATGTATATGGGCATTAAAGCCTCATTGATTAAAATTTTTTAGGCTGTTGTGGTGGGCTGACGCTTGCTGGCAGCTAAGACCCTCACCAAGCTGCTTGTTCAGTCTCTGCAGCAGAATCAGAGAGAGAATGGAAGGGCAAAACAAGAGAGCTCATGGGTCGAAATAAAGACAGTTTAGCAGGTGAAGGGAAGCTTTGTCCACAAAAAAAAAGCTTTTTTCCTTTTTTTTAAAGGAATTCATTGACTACTTATCATCATCATGAGGGCACATGCCTCGCCAGTTCCTAAAAAGAAAGGCCTCAGCATCCACAATTGTTGCTTGGGAAATCAAAGCCCGTAACCCCTCAATGTCCCTGCTTCATTCTTCTTTCCCTGGATTTTTATTACTGAACACAGAATCATGTGGTATGGGATATTCCTTTGATCACTGGGGGTCAGCTATCCTGGCTGTGTCCTCTCCCATCTCTTACCCACCCCCAGCACACTCACTGTGGGGGCAGGGAGGAAAGAAAGAACACACACAACACTTGTGTGTTATTAATGCTGTTTTACTCATAAATATAAAACACTGTCTTGTGGGCTGCTATGAAGAAAAATAAATCCATTCCAGCCACACACAGTACACTTATACTTAAAAACTAAAAGATTGACCTCACATGTGTATGCTCAAAAGTCCAAAATCATTTCTGTAGAATTCCGCATCTGTAACACAGTCATTCTCTGTTCTAGAGTTTATAGAAAAAATGCTCATCCATGAGTGGGACTACAACCTGCTGTTGCAGAGCAAATATATAATATTAAATTTTATTTAAATCTCAGAACGTTTGAAATAAAGAAACAAAATTTTCGTGGTACTAATCAGGAACAAATTGATGCTCTGAACAGCAGTAGGCTCTTTGCAAAATTGTTCCCCTTCTAATCCCTTAGAGGTTTGCATAGACTCTGGGTTGTTGCTGATGACCATACAGAACTAGCACAAACTCAATGTTCGGTTTCAGGAAAAGAACCAGAGAAATAAGTGAACTGTTATTTCAACACAGATGAGGTAGAAGACTTGCAGGAAAAGGGAAGAAATAAATGAAGCAGGAAATATAAAGTGCTGTTTTACTTATTCATACTCCTGGCTATTGTTTCATGGTTTCTTACTTCAGATTCTCGGCGTTCAAGGTAAGAGAAAACTTTACATCTTGAAGGTAGATAACCAATCATTCAAGGAGTTAAATCTCTATAAAACCAATTTAACCTGAAGGTCCTGAAACTCACATAGTTTATCAGAGAAATATGTAGAAATAATAATGGATTTATCCACGTGTCTAATAGCAGACTCAGCTTTCTAACAGTTTCCAGCTTCCCAACATCTTGAGCCCTATCAGACTTATTTTACCACCCCCCACTTTAGAATATAAAATTTTTTAAAATTAATTCTTCAACATACAAATGAAATGTAGAACATATATGTCTAAGACACACACATTTTCAAATTACTCAAGTATACTTTGAAGATGTTTTACAGTTTTATCAAAAAAAAAGTGTCAAAATGGTCTGGCTAGTTATCAGTGGAGTCTCTAAGAAGTTATATGAAGTTTGTCTATGAAATTCAATGGTTCTCAAGAAACATTAAAAATAAATCAACAAATGAATAACCTTGCTGGTTATATATTTCTTTGTAACAATTCAAAATAATTCACATTTCTTTTTAAAGGGATGGTTTAGCAATCTAACCTGAAATATTAAAGAATGCATTTATTGTGTCTTGGGTTCATGCTCATTTAGGCACTTATTCTCATTACTGAAACTGATATTTTTCAGTAGTCTAATTCTAATAAATGCAGTTCTAGAGATAAAAGAACCTAACATACCCTATACATAAATTTGTATTGCAAGTAATCAGGATAAATGCAAAGCAAAATAGGCATAATATGTTTTACTCAAACTACACAGGTTATTTCCAAAGTACGTGACCCATATTTTTCTCCCTTGAAAGGGTAGGAGAACAAAACCTAACAGGAAAGGAGACCAACAAACCAAGCAGGATAGGGGCAGGGGATTTACAGGACACATATATGTATTCATTAGAAAAGGTTAATGTTGATTACAAAAAGAAGCTACAAAACTTACTGGTGCTCCAAGACAGCTATAACTTCTGTACTGAAAATTTAATGAATTTTTACATGTCAAATAAATCTATTCAGAAGTATGAAGACATTTTAGCAGCTTTTCCTTCATTTGAACAATTGGCAGTCTTAAAGGGACAGAATTTCTGTTTACATCTACATGTATCATAAATGTCCCTCTTCTTTTTGTATTTTCCTCAATAATTGTAAAAGCTTCTTATATTAATTGCACCTGACTATTTTCTATGCTAAACTTTCTTAAGGTATTTTTAATTTTTATTCTGGGACAAGAGACTATAGAATAATTGGGAGGGGGAGGGGAAGAGAAGGAAGAATGGAAAAAAAAATTGAGATTTGTGTGTGTTTGTCTGTAATAATAGCTGTTCTGGCATCCACAAATCTCATGCACAGCATTAGTTCAAATTGACACAAACATCAGCACTTCGTGAATCCAGAGGACAAGAAGAGTAATTGCAATAGGAGACTCTTTCCTAAGGGGAGCGGATGCCCCAATATGCAGACCAGACCCAACTCACAGGGAAGTCTGCTGTCTCGGATAAGGGACTGGAAAACTCTCCCTTCTAGTAAGGCCCTCTGATTACTAACCATTATTGGTTGTTCAAACTGGTGTTGATGAAATAACAGAGATGTCTGAGGGCAATCCAAAGAAACTTCAAGGCCCTGGAAAATTGGTAGAAGGATAGGGAGCTCAGGTACTGATTTCCTCAACTCTTCTGGTAACAAGGAATAATATTGAAAGGAATGGGCAGATCCATCATGTCAGTGCATGGCTCCAAGTTTGGTGTCAGTGGAAAAATTTGAGAGTTGATCATGGGATGACCTACTCAAACACCTGACAGGTGATCTACTGACAGATGATCTACTGACACCTGACAGGATGTCCCTAATTCTGGGGGGAAAAGAGCTCTACCACAGGATCTAGAGGGGCTCATTGCTAGAGCTTTAAATTGGCTTGGAAGGGGGAAAGAGATAAACCCAGGCTCGCCAGGGATGAGTGATGGGATGGTGCACCAAAAAGCAAACATTGATGGAACCCCTCAGTCTGCTTCAGGAGGTGTTGGCTCCAATGAACCACACCTGAAATGTTTCCACACCAATGCACAGGAGGAACAAACAAGAGGAGCCCAAAGCTTTGACCCAGTCTCAGACATTTGACATTACTGGCATAAGTGAAACCTGGTGGGATGAGTCCTGTGTCTGGAGTGCTCTGTTGGATGGTTACAGGCTCTTCAGGAGGGACAGGCAGGGCAGAAGAGGCTGGGACTGTCACTGTATGTAATAGAAGGGTTCAGATGTATGGAGCTCACAGTTGGCACAGCTGAGAGTCTCTGGGTGAGAATCAAGGGACAAACAAATATTGCAAATGTCATCATGCGGGTCTGCTGTAGTTTAAAATGTCTTTAAAATATTAAAACAAATCATTTGCTACTGTGGGCAGTATTGCTATAAACAATGATATTTGACAAAATAGCAAAATTAAAACTAGAATACTGGCTGGAAAATAAACTGAATTGATGACGTCAAAGATGATTCTGCAGGAAGCCATATAGAAAGATCCTCTACATGCCCTAAGATCCCTGTGATCAAATCCAATCTGCAGGAGATACAGAAGCACAGACAACTGAGATGTGGACTGTTCAAGGATATTATATCTTGATGGATCACAAACTTTAATTGTTTAGCATGTACATGATATCTTTGCCAAATACATTGGAAGGATATCAAAGAGCAGTGCAAGGGACCCTTATTTAATTTATTAATTAACTACTAGGCCAGCATGCTTTGCTGTCCTTAAAAACATCCCAAGAAAATCACATCAGTTGGTTAAAACACTTGGAGGGCCAAAACAGTGAAGGTACTTCCATCCAGGCAACTCTTCAAATTACTACCCACAGTTCAATAGCAGGCAACTCTAGAAAGAATACATCTGAGAAGAAAATGGCTTTCTCCATATACAGGACTTGTTTAAGGTCAGAGACTAAGTCAGATAAATGCAAACCAGCTCAGATCTAAGTTCTACTTTTTTAGAAAAAAAAATTTGGTCCTTTGAAAAGAGAACAATAATAATACAATTTTAGTAAAGGCATTTCAAGAAGAAAATCAGAAACAAACCGCTTCATCTTCAAAGGTGGCAAAAAGGTTATTAACTTAAAGGGGGAAGAATGACAGAGAGTACTAAAGTTAAAAATTATTTCTCATTTTTCTTTTATAGACCTCCTTCAGAAGATGTATGTTCTAGATATATTAATGACGATGAAGGCTAAGTCCATGTGTTCTTCTACAGAGCACAAGTCCTTTTAAATTCACATGGTGCAAATTGCTAAACTGTATTTATTAAGTATGGCACTGATTAAACTAAGCATTGCATCAAGTTATCTTAAGCCTGTTTATGTAAACTGAAAATAAATGCAATTATATATAGCAGAAAAAGATTATATATTTTTGTCAACTACATTTAGATTATTAAACTCAGTTTTCATCCTCCATTCAGCTCCAAGATTATGTAAAGTTCCTTCCAATGACCTTCATATAATGAATTTTTTTTTGTTCCTCTGTTTATTAGCCTGTGGTTCTAAATAAAAATATTTCTAATATATGCAGATAGAGCTCATCATGATTTAGAACATTGGTTTTTGCATTAGTAAATGCTTTGTTACATCTAATTGTATTTAAATATCTTTCTTGGGAACATAATAGTAATAAAATTTTCTAGTACTTTTACAGTGGTTAGTTGAGACATTTAAAGGTCATGAGCCATACTGAGTGTTTTTAAAACTGCTCCTGCCTTTGAAAACAAAGGTGACATATAGATGATATTTAACATGCAAGTCAAAGGAGTGTAGTTTCCTACAGAATATACAAATTAGGCATCATCAGTGAAAGTTCTTTTTGTTGTCCCCCCAAAATTCTGCCTTGTCATCATCAAGGACTGTATTTCAGAGCAAGAAAGGAAGATTATATCCATGAGTGATTCATTCTCAAGTTGTGTGATCATGAAAAAAAACAAGGGTGTCTTTTAGCTGGCATTGCCATATGTTGGATCAAGTATCTGCTGTCCAAGCAAATCTTTAGAAACCCTGAAAATAAGAGAAGTTCAGATGAATAGCTTGCTGCCTGTAACAAGATCTTTGTTGCTGTACAGCAATGCAGCAGAGATGCATTGCCTCCGAGACATGTTGCAGCCATGTGAAGAACTGAAAAAATCAAGGTGAGAACCAAGGTATTCTGCCAAGCCAACTTTCCCAACATTTTGCCTTATGCAGTCTGCTTTTGATCACTGAATTGTCAAGCATGAGTAGATACATTACAAGTCTATTAATCTTCATAGTAAGACCTATCAGATACAAATGTACCAAACTGAAACATTTTATCATTTTCTTCTCCTTGCTGTATTTTTGTGGGCTGACCTTTAAGCGAAAAAAATAATGCATTTTTATTTTATCAGGTCCCAGAAAAGCTCTTCTCCTGGGGGGAGGAGGAAAAAAAAAAGTCCAAATAATAGTATTGGGCTTTTTTGATCAATCTCCTCGTAGGAGGGAGAGAGGAGACAAGTGTTTGTTTTCAGCAGTCCTAACATATTAAGACAGAAGAATCCTCTTAAGAGAGCTGTATAGAATAGGATAACATTTTAATGTTTTCCACACAACTTATAATTCATAACTGCGTAATATGATGCTCTGCCAAGAGACACTTGAAATATGTCCCTTTGGGGCAATACCTTTATGTCATTAGTGAATTCTGTCCTCTCTGCAGAAAAAAAAAATCATGTATGTAATGAATCTGATTTTTCAGCTAGATACAAACAGTTATTAAATGTACATTTTCTTCAAAATTACCTTTGTAATGATGCTGCACACAGATTGGATGGTCTTGCATTATGCTGTAGGGTAACTATTTCAATTCAATTATTTTAAATTTCTGGTACATTAAAAGTATATAATATTTTAGGATTAATGCAGGTTTTTTGGTCTAGATTTCTATTCCTTTGCTGTTGCTGAGCTTTCTAAAATTAATTGAAGACCAACGATTGCATATTCACTAAATATTGAACCTTGTATCTCATTTTAATTTCAACATTCTTTATTGAGTACCTTGTCAAAAGATGCCTTTTTCAGTGGTTCCATTTAAGTTACCTAAGCTTATTTCTGACAGCTAGTGTTCATGTTACTGCATAAGTTTTAAATCTCATCATTAAAATACAGCCTCTATTTTGACTTCTGCTTTGGAACAAAATATAGAGCGACTGAAGAAGCAATAAACTTCTGTCTGTTACTCTCTCTATCCCACAAACACCAAAATCGATTTCATAGTCCACAGAGATGCATTTTATAATGTCCCCATACTGCATATTGGCTCAATCTAAAATTGTAAATTCAAATTCCTATAAAGATGGAAAATTTTGGTATTGTAGCATCGTTTAAATGTGTTTTTCTATGAATATTAGTTCTTGACAGTTTTATTAACAGTTAACCTAGGAAAGAGTTTTCTAGATGTCTACAAAATAAATGTTGGTTTTCCTGTTCTAATATTACCCAAATTTTATCATTTCAGTAGTCAGGAATTTGAAACAAAATTAACAGAAATCATATGTCTTTTCAATACCATACATTGAACACTAAATCAATTTATTTCATTTCTTGATAGAGGCATTTATTCATATTTTATTAGGTATTTAATTCCACTAAGCTTAGATGAGGCCCAAGTGGAAAAAAAACAAAAAGAAACTTGAATGTAAATGAAAACAGAATTTAGTCAAGAGTCCAGAAAATACAAGCCATGAAGTTTGAAACAATTAAAACGTAGACTTGGTACTTTGTATAGTCTATTGTGTACGAAAACAAATCACAGATTGTTAAATGAATCCATATCATTTACAGGAATGATTAAGAAACATTGCTTTTTTCCATCCTATATTTTATAAGCCTTGTTTGCAAATAGGAGATAGAAAGCTATTTTACTTTCAAAACTGAAATATTATACACATTAACCTTTGAAGAAAGCTAAACCATTGACGAAGTAATAACCAGGAAAAAACCAAATAAACCACTATATTTCAAACAGATAACTACCTACTTGTCCTGCATTTAGTATGTTGTTCTGTTTTATATTTCAGTATTTCTTATTATTCTCCACGTATTTTTAATTAATATATTTTATCTTGTCTTTAATCTCCCAAACTCTGAAACTACTTCAGTGTGAAATCAGCATTTATCAATATTGATCTCCTTAAACTAAAAATGGTCTTCCTGCTTACCCAGAAAATAAAAGACTAATAATTCACTTGCAAATTCTTCCCCCAAGGTATCACTGATTATTACTGTCCAGCCTCTTTAAACAACATCAGAAATGGTCAGCGATAGCAGTCATTGCCTTCTCTACTTTGGCCAATTATCTTACCAGTCACATGGAACGGTCCACAACCAAAGATATGGAAAGTATTAAAGATTGGTTTTCTTCAGTTATTGATTCTTTGGATATTGCTCTTAAGTAATATGTCATGTCTACTAAACAAACATCAATCAACAGAGTTTTATCTGAAAACATGCATTTTGTGTGTGTGATACCAAGCAGCATCCCTTAAAGTATCACAGAAGATTAAATATCCAGAAGGCTTTTGTGTGCATGCACCACTGTGCCCAGTGGGCCTTTGGCAGTCCTTTGTCATTTAAATATCACTTAGAGCCAAGCAGATCACTTTTATTCAGCTGCAGATCCTCAGCTGACCCTCCTGAGCTGCAGAGACTAAAAAGGGCCATGCTCCACTGTTGGGACACATCAGCTTTGCAGCTCCCTTTATGGCAGGCACCGAAAGGTGAATATCCTGGAAAGTATTCAGAGTTTGCCCTGAAGACAACCAAGTTCATGTTTTCTCAAGATGGGAACAGGTTTTAAAGCAATGCATTCACCTTGCCTTTCCAAGAGATGTTTAGCTGTACATTTAACCCCAGTCTTGTTATCCACTCAAACCTCTAGGGCCATATAGCTTCACAAGCAAAAGCACAAAGAATTTTCTTGTAAGGAAGACAAGCCTCCAGCCATGACTATCCAAAGACCAAAGTTTGGACTGGCACTGGAAAGAAAACCCACAGCTGTGTGTATAGATGTAAATCTGAATTAAATATATTTCACTTTAAAATCAAAGCAGTTTTAAACTTCCTCTTATCTCTGATAAGATGAAAAGCCACAGCTTTGATTGGTTTTGTTGACGGCTAGAGGAAAAATAATTATTCTACATTTCATTTGCTAAGCTGTCTCATAGCTCTGTGATTCCCACTGGTAGCCCCAGGCACACTTCCCAAAGCCTCCAGACACCTTTCTCTTCATGGAGTCAATTCTCTTTATTAACTACACTTAATCCTCTGGTGACTGTGAATGGGCAGCCAAGCAGGCAGCAGATGTGTCAGCAGGCACAGAGAAAGCATGAGAAAGCCCTCACAGGGCTGATAAGAACATCTTCAATAATCAACTCCATGGTCAAAAAAGAAGTAAAAGTAAAATGTTGCACATCATTTTTTCTAGTTTTTGAAGCCAAAAAACTAAGAATACATTCTGTACTTGCCCCTTGTCAAGGTTTGAGCCCGGCCAAATGCCAGGTACCCCCAAATTAACACACCCACACTCAGGGCTCATGAGTTGAGATAAGGAAACCCGGGAGAAGACGCACTTAGAATAGGCAAAACAGGACTAACTTAGGTTGCAAAGTGATCTAATTTATTACTAACAGAGTCAGAGGAGTAAATGAGAGGTAAAATAAACCCTTCAAGGCCACCGTTTCTTCGCTCACCCCCCTCCCTCCTTCCCAGCAGCTGCACAAGGGAACAAGGTATGGGGGGAGGGTTAGGTCAGTTCATCACCCAGATCTTCTTCTCCTGCCCGGGGAGAGGTTCTTTTCCTCTGCGTAGCCATGGGTCTCACCGTCGGCAGCCCGCCCGACACTGCTACAGTGACGCTGGTCCCCACACAGGCAA
>VZRN01003245.1:1387752-1430229 GCA_013397935.1 Dasyornis broadbenti | reverse complement strand
AATAGAACAATATCAAAAAAAAAAAAAAAAACCTGGATAACATCAGAGGTTATCAAGAATGCAGCATAGGCATTATAGTTACACTACATAGATGACAATACTGTGTGACTGAGTAAGTGTCCCTATACATAAAATTCACAACTCACAGTCTCACTGCAATGGCATCAAAAACAACAGTGTTCGTATCAGCTGAAAATATTCAGTATCCCATGATTAGCATTGCAGTGTGTACATCTTATAGACAAGGATTATTCTTATTATGTTTTTTACAACAGATCCAAACCACTAGACTCCAAACATAGATTTTGGGGTAGTTAAATCTCAGCACAGCATTTGAGTATACTTACAGGTGATCCATATATTTGAGCAGCACTGAAAGGTCAAAGAATTTATGGATTCACAACTGTTGCCAAAAGGGCTTTGAGAGCAGACATTAGTTCAGGCAAAGTTATAATATGATTTTCTTGCTGCTAGGAAATTTACTTATTAAAGTGAATATTGACTGTGCATCTTTGCTCACAGCCCACAGCAATATCAACTAACGAAGCCAAGTGATCAAAAATGTATTCTGAGCCTGGCAAAAACAGCAAACATGAAATAAAGTCTTGTTTTGCAACAAACTTAAAGTGCCTGTAGCTTATAGCAGAGCATGGAATTCTGATTTTCACAATTTTAGCAATGAAAGAATTATAGTGTGAGACTATAGAGGCTGGGAAGAGTAATTTTTATCTTCTCACACCAGCTCCAGTGGCAACAGTATCCTCTTTCTCCTACAGGAGTTGTCCATGTTCATCAAATATAGTCCTTTAGTTCTTGGTATCCACTTTCTGATTTCCCTCTCATCAAAGAAATTACAAAATGTGTAATATTAATAGCTATTCTTTCAAAATATTTTCTTTATAATCATACCTGAAATATCATCTGTGTTAGTTTCAGCACCTTTGGTTCAATTCTTTGTTCCTGGCCACAAACTTCAGGAAGGTGGCAGGTGTGAAAGGACATGTGAAACAACATTTATAGGGGTATAAACTGGGCAGCAATTTGTTTCTTAATTCCTCCTCACTTGTGGGCAATAAACCACAGAAGAAAAGAGGCAAGCAGTTAGCAGTTCCAGTAACATCCCAGTGTGATGCCCTGCCATAGCCTCATAGTCAAGACTAACATCCCAAATGACAGCTGAAGGCAAAATGTATCTTTTGTTTAATGAGTCACAGTGTAACAACTTCTTATCTCTACCCATAACTGCAGTATAGTGGTTGCTTATATTTTGCAGTTATCAGAAGGGGAATCATTAAATATGTAAATTATTATTCCTACATCCATTTTCCTCTTCAGAAGATTAAACCTGTATGAAAAATTACAATATCCTTCAAAATTCACCAAGAAGCATCTTAGCGTGGTATAGCCCTGAGACTATTAGGGGGGTTCTGCAGGGCTCCATCTTAGGCCCTGTGCTCTCCAACATTTTTAAAAATGACTGGAAGGGATACTGAGCAAGTTCACAGATGATATAAAACTGGAAAGAGCTGCTGACTCCCTCGAAAACAGGGAGGCCCTGCAGAAAGACCTGGAAAAATCAGAGGCCTGGGTAAATGAAAGCAGCCTACAAGAAAGGTGGAGAGAGACTTTTTACAAGAGCATGTAATGACAGGACAAGGGGTAATTGCTTCAGACTGAAAGAGCTCAGGTTTAGACTAGATTTTAAGAAGAAATTCTTGACTGTGAGAGTAGTGAGGCACTAGAACAGGTTGTACAGAGAAGTTGTGGCAAACCCATCCCTGGAATTGTTCAAAGCCACGTTGGAGGTTGCTTTGAGCAACCTGGTCTAGTAGAAAGTGTTCCTGCACATGGCAGCGGGTTGGGACCAGATAAACTTCAAAGTGTCTTCCAATCCAAATCATTCCATGATTCTATGAAAATTTCAATCCATCTGCATTATTATGACAACAAAACTCTTCCAACAAAAACTTTTTAACCAATTCTATCAGGTACAAAAATTTAGACAACTATAACAAAAAGAAAGTGACATGAAATTGCTATTCCTGCTAAATCACTTTTGCTCTCCTTTTGTTTCAATATGAAAAATCATTATCTCTTTAAAGCAAAATTGAAACTGTGTTTGCAACCATAGAAACTATGTTTAGTCACAAGTAAAATAAATTTTAAAGTGTACTGCATAAATTCCAAAATCATCAAAGCTATGAGTGTGCAATATGACAAAAATTAATTTAATTCTCTCTTTAAATAAACTGAGTTGGGGATGTAATCACATTTGTTAAAAGACTTGCCATATGAAGTGCAAATCCTTAATCTTTCTGCAACAAGAAAGCCACAAATACCTATCATCTTTTCACCCTCCCTCCCACTGTACAGCAGAAATGAGGCATCCCAAATTCATAGCAGCTGTCATTTAAAAGGAGGCACCCTTCAGGTTACTTGCCCTTGACACCCAGAGCTGCTTTTAACTTGATAAAGAGTCTTTTCTCCTTCTTTAGATTATAATGAACAGTATCTGGAGACTAATGGCAGAATGTGCAAGTATTCTCTGGTAAAAAAGGTATAGACTACAGATTTTAAAACACAATTATCTATGTGTTGTGGTCATGACTCACAAGAGCAAATAAATATTTAAATTATTCTTTTCCTTTAAAGACTTCTGCTCCACAACTTTTTTTTCTGTTCACATTTTCTTCCTTTTAAATCTTGAAATAATTGCATTTTTTCTCGTTTTTGTTATTTTTTCCGGCAATGATTGTAGTTTTCTATACCTTTATTAGTATTTCCTTAGTTCATGTGACTGACCTTGTATAAGCGATGAGATGCAGTAGAAACAAACATCAGAAATCTTGGGACTCTTACTTGATTTGCCTTGAATGTCAGATATGCTCTCTGCCCAATTTCTGGTCTCTTCAGCATTTCTTCAAGCTCTGCTTATATTTTCACCTTATTCTTTCATCAGTTAAAAATATATACATACTGGAGGCCCCCCACTGTGGTATCCCACTCCAAAAAGTGCACAAAACACGCAAATGTGCAGATGCTTGTAGTTAAAAAGAAACAACAAAAGTTAGAGGGTCTGCAAAAAAATGTGCAAAGTTTATTACTAAATTATACACTTGGCATGGAAATTGGTGTGTTAGTCCCACCTTCTAGTAAAAGCACGCAGCAGTGGATGGGAGGGAGGAAGGAAGGAAGGAAGGAAGGAAGGAAGGAAGGAAGGAAGCATTGCTCCAGCTAATGGGGTTTCCATGGTCCTGAGAGTGCTGCCCAGGCTTCATGGAGGTACCGTTTTATATATTCTCCCAAGTTTCTCCTGTCCTGGAAGTGTTTCTCACTTCCTATGCAAATCAGTTATCATGCGCAGCTCATTCTTCTAGACCTTTCTGGAAATGGGTGGGAGAACTTCGGGAGTCTTTGGTGTCATGGTTGTCCCTACTGGGTCAGTCTTGGGTCAACAGTCCATGCCTGCTTCTTGACTTCACTCCTGCCATTGCACTGTACTTTACTGTACTTTTTTCCAGAAGCCAGAGCAAGGATGCTCGTCCCAGAAAAGTGGTATCCTATCTCTGCATGGTCCCCTTCTTCAGCCACATCCTGCTCTTTCTCACAGCATTTTATTGCCAACAATTCTTGTCTGTTACCAACAATCCTTGGCTGGCTCTACAGCTGTTGGACTATCAGTTGTTTGAGACATTTATGTTAACCCCTTGTCTTCTGGACTTCTGCACCCACTCACATAATTTTCCTAGCTCTATTTATCCTCTCACACTTGCTGTTCTTCAGACATGTCACAAATATAGCCCCTGGCACCACACTGTCTTCTTCCCAGAGGACCATTTTGTTGTACGAAGCATCCTCCAGTTCACTTCAGCTCTCTGCATGGCTCCGAAGCTCTTCTCAGGAAAGTCACAACAGGAAGATATCTCAGGCAGAAGGAAGAAAGTCCCTCTAAAACCTTCAGCTTTAAAGACAAGAACAAAATTGGTTTATACTTTCCTCCACTAAACTGTCTAACTACAGGTAACCATCATTTGCTAGAATATAAATACATACTTTTTCTTCTTCTTACTTAACCCTCATTAACATTTAAGCACCAGTGAAAGTCAACTGGCTGTGGCTGGGAGCAGTTTCCCTGAAATGGAGCACCAAAATATGGGAAGCCAAGTTTCATCAACCTCACCTAAGCAACAGACCTGTGTGATTAGAGGGATGCTGTAAGTCTGGAAAGAGTCCTTCATCTGTTTGCCACATCCTACCAATCCAAAATTCCCTGATGATGTCCATGCTTCAGATCCTGTTCTGCACAGAGAATCATGCATTGGCCTTGCCCACAGGCAAAGTGCTACAGTCTTACACTGGGGAGAGTAGGATTTGTGCCATTGGCAAAGAAAAGGCAAACCCCTAGACATGGAAATAAAATCTTTCTTCTCTCCCTGAGTTTTTATTTTCAGGTTTGGAATCCACTGAACTACGCAAGCTCCTATAGCTGTTATCCATTTCAACATTAATGGAAGGAATATTCCACAGTAATAGTTATTCAAAGAGGGATCAACCAAGTACTAACATGACTGAAAATCTTACTAATGCTTTTTGACTGCAAATACCATTTAATGCCTTTGCGGGACAGACTTAAACTGCCACAATCAGTAGCTTAGCAAAGACTCTCTACAGCATTTACCTTCTAGTATGCATCACTCCCCATGAAGAAGCTTCATCTTTTGCTGCTCCAGTTACACAATAACAGAATAGAAAATGTTGCCATTTTGGACAGAGATGAGTAAACTATGCATTTTATCCTAAAACAGTTAAACAGGAATGACATGAAATTTTAGAGTGGTGACATACCTGGCAAAGCAAGTAGAAAGGGTGGAAATTTTCAGAAAGACATAAATGAGTTAGGAGGTGGAAAAGGTCACTATATATATACACGCCTGAATGAAGTATTACCTTAGGTATCATATTTTCTAGATTTGCAAATGTTCTGTAAAATACATGGTTCATCTCAAAATATTTTTAAAATAGTTTTAACTGGTATAGAAAGGTGAATCATCTCTGAAACCTCAGGTTGTTAAAAGAGAGGACCTGGAAAAGGACAACCTACATAAGCATGAATTGTAAGGCTTTATCTGAATTTCTAAATCATAAAAGTGGATCTAGTATACAAAAAAAAGCATGGTTTACAGTAAAGCATAATTCATTAAAGTGTTGGTATTAGACACTGTGTCTATTCATATTAGGTGACACTGAAAATCCGATATTTTACTGGATTATAGTCTTATGTTAATAAGTGAGTTTGGATTTTAGATTAATTTTGCATCTTCCTCTTCTGCACCTTTTCATATCAGAGCAATCACTTGTAGACTATTAATCTTGCCTTTGAATAAAAGCGAGATATCCAAGTGATAGCAATGAAACATTAATTTTAAAACGCTCAAGTGGAACATTGTACCTATGCATTTTACTTCACATTAATAGGCTTAGAATGAGACAAATCCTGTAGCTTCAGAGTGCTGCTTGAGAACAGAAAGTGGTTCATTCCCACAACAAAAAGTCAAGCATGACAGTGCCACAGATGATGCAGTCTTGCCCCAGAGCAACTGGCTATGCAGTAGCAGGGAGAAGGCAGGAGAAATAAATACATAACCAGGAAGAAAAAGAGGAGGACAAGGAGGAAATCAGACAGGAGTTTAGGCATGCAAGAGGATCCAATACTGTTCATATTTTAGATGCAGAAGGCTAGGAGGATTTTGCAGATCCTCAGGCCCAGGAGGAAAGTAGTAGTGCCCAGTGTAGCAGGATGCTCTGCCTGAAGTGGGGGTAAAACAACTCAATACCCTATTTGCAAAACTATCAGTGGTGAATAGAGAAGGGGGTAGCATGCTGATTTTGGTGTTGAAAAGTG
Organism: Dasyornis broadbenti; assembly: GCA_013397935.1. Classification (NCBI taxonomy): domain Eukaryota; kingdom Metazoa; phylum Chordata; class Aves; order Passeriformes; family Dasyornithidae; genus Dasyornis; species Dasyornis broadbenti. The sequence goes on along the minus strand of VZRN01003245.1, from coordinate 1,424,327 downwards.
CTGAAACCAACCTGACTCATTGGTCGCAAAGTCAAACATCTTTATAGTGAGGTGAAGATGTGGCAGGCCTGATAAGGTACCTGATAAAGGAAATAAGAAGTTATACCATACTAGGGCAAACTTATTTAAAGATACTGAGCTGACACAGCTGGCTTGGAGACATAAGACTGACAGTCTACCACTTTATAATATAAAAGTCCAGTCCCACTTTTTAACAGCAGGGTATTCCAAGATATCCGTTCTTGGAGTGTTTGTGGTGATTCCTCCCTTGAGTGGGGACATCCCTCAGGGTTACTCCTCAAGGCTGAGCAAAGGAGATTCATCCAAGGTAGCTAGTGAGTAAGGCTGAGTAACATCAACCTCCACTTATTAATTGCTAGCTTTAATATAATTTATTCAATATTGCTTCAAAAATAGTGCACTATACCATACTAGTAGTTACAGCTACCTATACTGTGTAGTAAATAATTCCAATTAAGATCTTTTAATGCAATCATTGTCATAATAAATAATTAATTTTTATAGAAATATATTTTGTTTGCCATCCTTAATCATGCAAGACAAACTTGTGTAAAGATTCAGTAACACCTATATAATCTTTTACACATAAGCCATTGACAAAGTCTAGGGCTAAGATTGGCTCCAGCCACACTCAGACTCCTCTCTGAGAAGGAGTTTAGAAAGGAAGGGGGTCCATTCTGCACCTCGTGACTCAACAGGAAGGCTTCTCTAATAAACTTTGTCTGAAGCTTCACTCTGACACCCAGTCATCCACACTGTACCTACACTGCTTAGCATCTTGCTCCACTGCATTGCAGAGCTGTACAGTGAATTGGAAATATATCTTCTCCTGGGGAGCAAGAAAAATTTGTGGGTTTTACCATTCTATTTTCCTAACTTTTCGTTGTATGTTACTGAAATGAAAACATTAGCATTGAGAGGTCATTATATAACCATTCTTTTTGTATAATAATGTGCCAGTTTTTCTTCCCATACCTGCAGAGGTTAAAAAATTTATGAAGTATATTAAAGTGGTCAGCTTCATCATTCAGTATTATGCTGAACTAAAACAGTTATCTTCAAATGGGGGATTAATCTGTTGTTCATATGGATATCTGAATTCTTTAGATACATTGTGTTTAGGAAATGCATTTACTTCTGAATCTGATCTCACTGTTTATGTTCCTAATGCTCTTTTTATTTTGTTTTAATTGCTGGGGTTTTTCCTACAAAATTTTGTTTTGCAAATTTTCATAGGATCATAATTCCACAGCTTAGTTTAAAGATAAATATAGCAAAAATAAACAGCCTTAAGCAAGAATACAATTTTGGAGATTCTTTTTTATTTCTTCTCAGTCTTAGAAAGCTAATCACGCCTTCTGTTTTGCAACACAGCAATCTACTCATAATAGCAATATTACCACTTGAAAAATCAGACGTGGCAGACTACATGTGAGTAGCTTGCCTGAATGTCAGTATTCTACTGAGATGCTCTGAACTCTCCAATACTTGCATCAGGCAAGAAAAACACCTGCAGATAATATGCCTTCTTCTACAGCAGTACTTGTCGGCCACACGTGATCTTAGGGAGCCTTTGAAAGCATTAGATTCCTATACTCAGGAAGGCACTAAGTTAAGGAGACACCCATCTCAAAGATTATAGCATCTAGAAGTCATCTGGAAATTTGAGTCAGAGCTGGACACTGCTGCCTGGATGTGAAGAAGTGAAGCAAGTGTGCTGCCACTGACTGTTCTAGAAGTTGTGCTCTTACTCTTTGTTCTCATGACAACAGCAATAAAATAGAATCAAAGCCCAAACCTGATTAAAGAAATTAAAAGTAAATACTCTCACCTTAATTTCCATGTAAGAAAAGAAGAATTATGATATATTTTTCAGGAAGGGGTTAAATATCTCTCTCCCCAGGACAAGTCCCAATTTCTGAATGTCAGCCACAATTTCAAGAATATTTACTTCCAGCTTTATTAGAAGAAATTGTTGGATTCCTACTCATATAGATTTAACACAAGAAAACCAGTTAAAAAACAAAAAGCAGCTCTTCTGAAAAATATGTGTATAGAGAACATCACATTTGAATATTCATTGACAAAGTTTTATGTGTCAGCCTTAGTGTTACAGATTTAATATAACACAATTGAAAATTAGCAGTAAAATAAATAAATCCAAATGGCTTAGATGGAAAGAATTTACACTGTTAATACTTTATGCTGTCTCTTATTAAAAAATGTATGTAACAATGATTAAAAAATGTGGCTTCAGGCAAATAAGTAAAAGTTGTGTGCTGACAGTGAAAGTTCAGTTTATGTTGAAAGACATTTATACATATTTTTTGTAATGAGGAATGGTAATAAATCTTTTTTTCTCTGAGTTTCATGCATAAAAATAACCCTATGAGTTAATCAGAAAGGAAACTTTTTTCTCATGCATTTTTCTTGTTCATCTTCACAACCGTATACTGTTCAGCATTAAAACAATGAAAGGGATAGACTGGGTAGATTTTTGACCTTGTAGAAGCCTGAGCAGTAAGGAGCTGATGCATTGCTGTGCCTCAAGCACCGAAAACCATTCAAACAGGCAAGTCAGAACCGCATTTGCCTGGGAGGGGGAAGAGGGAGAGGGGAACATATGAAGGTATGGCAGCACCTTCCTGGAAGCAATTTACCTGTTCAAGTCCTTGAGAACAGCACAATATGAAGCACAAGCACATAAGTGGGGTCAAGTGGCAGGCAAGACCAATAGAAAGGGAACAAGAGCACAATAAGACCTTCAAAGACCCTCAGTCCATTTCCATAAAGGTCGAGAAGAATGGACTGCATATGATAACTCATTTACATGAAGAGCAATTAACCTAATCCCAGCGTGGAAAACACCTATAGAAATATACCTCCACAAAGCCTGGGTGGTGGCCCCAGGAACCTGGACACCCTATCAGCTGGATTGATGCTGGACCCAGGACTGAGGATTCCCTTTACTCTCCTATCTCATCTCCCTTTCATTTTGTCATTTTTCTTTCTTCCTTCTTTATTTTTATTCTTCGAAGATGATGATGATCTTGATGATAAGATAGAAGCAAAATATATACCAATTTCCATGCCAAGTGGGTAGTTTGCTAATAAACTTGTGAGACCTCTCTTTTTTTGGACCCTTTTGGCTTTTGCCATCCTTTTTCCACCATGGATATCTACAGATCTTGGGTGCTCCATTCCTCCCTCCACCAGCATTTTGAGAATTGTGCTTTGCACAAGGCAGTTCTCTGTTTTTAGATATAATTCTTCTGGTTTCTGTGAAACATGCTGGCTTCTTTTTTATTAATATTCATATTTGTTATATCCTGAAAACTACTGTAAAAATCTGAAAATTGTCTTATTTTTGTATTAATCTACAGTCTTTTCTGTGAGACATCTCTTCCTTCAGCAGCAGAAAGCATTCATGTCTGGAGGCAGCATGGGAGGGGCATACACAGCACTGACACATGAGGAGAAATCTTTATGGAGGTCATCAAACTGCTGTCTTTGACATTAACATGGCTTAATTCAACACCCACTTACCCTCTCTCTTCACATCTGAACACAGATGATCCTCTCCATAAATTTTTTGACTGGTTCCATTTGGATAAGCACAAATTCTTTGTCTGCTCTCAGATGAAATATGAAGCATCTACCTGTCAGAGAGAATCAGAACATGTGCTTTGGAAATGCCAAATTAATTAATTCAATGCCACACTATGGATGCAATAAAAGTTGTATGTGCTTTATGTAAATAACAACCCCTAGGAATTTACAGCTGTTAAATTAGCTATAACCTTTACTTGAATTATATAGCCCCAAACTTCAGGTTTTAATTAAGTTTCTCCTTGTGCAATAATTGTCAATATGCTTCTGTTGAATTCAAGAATCATTTGAAATACTGTACAAAGAAAAAAATGTAATTTAAATTGGAACACTGCAGCCACATAACCCAAACAAAGGCTATTCTCTGGAAAGTACAAGGAACTGATCACTTGGTAAGCTGGGGTCTTTTAAACAAAATGGTTTTAAAATTCAAATTCACATACTTGGAAGTGAGGAATATCTACAAAGTTAGCAAGTTCATCCTGGAATGAGCAAATTCAGAGACGTGTTAGCATCTAAATTAAAAACCATCAGAACATGGACTTTTGGGATGCTATTCTGACAAAAAGGCTGGTTTAAAGCCCAGATTAATCCATTGTAGCTTTAGACTTTTTGTCTGCATTGCCAAAATGTAAAGTTTATCTCTGGGTCTTTATACAGGCAGTATCAGGAGTTGGGTATCTCCAGAGATTGATTCAGATATTCCGTAAATTGAGTTACCCACTGAGGCTCTCTATCTTTCTGTTAATTACTGAGCTCCCAGTTTTGGCATATCAATTAAGTTTCCTAAAATAAGTCTGATAAATCTAGGCCCATGTTTTTTAAAGTGAGTTTGTCTAACTGCTGAAATGTGTGCCATAAAAAAAAAATTATTTTTGATTTGTTATCTTCAAAGTAAAATGGGATGGTTTCAGAAGACGCACCCAGAAAGGAATTACACGTTGGTCAAGGACAAGTCGTTGAATTCAATACAGAACTGAGGGATGTGGTACAGCCTGTAGAACAGAGACACCGAACTCTTGGTGACTTATGAAGCAGTAAAGACTGACCAGAATGGTGAGGATTGGTCAAAATCCTTTGATTGTGTCAGCCAGTATTTCATGCACTAATCCAGCAGCGGCTTCATTGTCCTACTTCAGTAATGTCCCCTCTGCCCCATGCCAATGAAAGTCATATATCACTTCTGAGAAACATTCAAACCCAGAAAATTCAATCTGAAAAGCTGATGGGTTTACAACAGCAAATCTCTTTGAGAACAGGAATTTGGGCTAGAAATCTGTGTTAGTCTGACTGGCTCCAGCCAGAGCTGCCTTGCATTACCTGTGTCAGCAGCTGTGACAATGCACAGGGCATGGAGACAACAGCAGACCTGTTGGTGTGTTATCCTATTTGGGAATACTGTGCTACTGGAGTTAACTTTAATGTAGTGCTAAGAAAGTTGATGAAGATCACCTTCTTATGTACATTGTCTTAGTTTAGACTCACGTATTTTAAACTGGATTTATCTTGGATTTTGAGTCTGATTGATAATAATTTCCTGTTTTTAGGATTAGATTATTTTCCTATTTCATGGGCTTCTCTAATTTTTACCATAAACTCAGAAAAGAAGTGTTAGAGATCAGTCACCCCAAACTCATTCCCACCTTCATGAGGCCATTTCAGTCATAAACAAATAATGAGCATCATAGTGTTAGCACATTCAAATGTTTTTTTTCAGGTATGCTTTAAACATTCAATTAGAAATATAAGGTCCACAGAAAGACGTATTGCACGATGATCCAAAACAAACAGAAACTAAGGCACATGGCAAAGCATATTCTACCTTTTAAGGAAAGAATTGTTCTCTAACCAGTTAGGTTGGGAAAAAACTCTTGGTCTAAAGCTCAGTAAGGTCTGACAGCCTTTCAGCTCAGGAAGGAGTAAATGGCTTCTGAGGAGAAAGGGTAGTGCAGACTCTCAATCTACCTGATGGTGTGATTGCAGAGCTCTGATGGAAGCTCATTTATACAGGTGAACTTCTTGGTGAAAAAACTCTTCATGCTTTAGATGTGTCTTGAAATATACATCACACACAAAGCCATATCTCTTCGTCAAAAGAGAGGAAATCAGGATTTTTAACTGCTTTGGCTGCTGCAAATTTAGTATTGTATTAAGAGTTTACCTGACTGTCATAGGCAAAAAAAATAGCTTAAACTGTGAATGTTAACAGGCATCAGATAATTGGGTGTACATTTGTCTGCAAGTTAATGTTTGAATATGAACTTTTGCACTCCCAAGCAGAAGTCTGCTGCCTGCTAGACAGAATGGGCATTGCCTGGCTGTAAATTCTGATAATGAAAAAAGTGGCATACCTTCAAGTCTCTTATTAATAGAGATGAGACAGAAGCATCAGCTAGGAGGCTGATCAGGCACTGAGCCTGATTCTGAGAAGAATCAATGAAAAAGAGTAAAACTTGTGGGTTGAAATAAGATCAGTTTAATAATTGAAATTAATTAAACTATAATATAATAATAATAATAGTAAAAAAAAAAAAAAGAGAGGGGGATTAAACCCAAGAAAAATAGGTGATGAATAATACAATTGTTTAACACCTGCTGAGCAATGCCAAACCTGTTCCCAAACTACAACTGGCCCCCTTCCAAGTACCCCGCCAGTTTATATACTGGGCATGACATTCTATGGAATGGAATATTCCTTTGGCCAGTTCGGGACAGCTGTCCTGTGCTCCCTCCCACATTTTCTTCACCTCCTCATTATCAGAACACTGGAAACTGAAAAGTCCTTGACTCAGAGTAAACACTGTTCAGCAACATATTCTCATACTGCATCCAAAATACAGCACTGTAGATTTCTTAATGGATCCATTTTGGATCCATTTTCTCATCACAGGTGGATGATAGATTTGCTGGTTGATACCATCATAATACCTGAATTTTGGCCACATTTTTGTCAAACCCTTTGCTCTGTGTGAGTGCTATGTTTCCTAGTGTGAGAAGCCCAATGCAGCAAGGCAGCTGGCCATGAGGTCACACACAGCACTGCTTGTGTGCAGGAAGAAAGGCTGAATTCTCAATGGATCCATGTGTCACACGCTATGCTTGGGAAACCATTTTGACAATGTTCAAAAGCCTCGGCTGTACACATCCAACACAGCAACACATCTTGCAGCCTTGAACTCTGCAGTTCTCCGGTTCAACACGCTCTGATATGCAATGAACCCATAACGTGTTTATGACAACAGTGCTCACCAAGCTTAGAACCATGATATCAAAGTTTAAACACTTTGATTTCACTGCATGATTAAACAAATGTCTTGAGGAAAAAACAGAGTTATACAGACTATCACACACCTTTAAAGCATATTTCTCCCATAAAGACTGCCTCTAGTATGTTGCTGCTGGAAATGTTCTGCCAGGTTGCTATAGCAACTTCTGCTATGTAAATTAGCAAGAGCTTTATCACAAGATTTTTAGATTGTTGGATTTGGGTAAAAATTTTGGAATAAGAGCTGCAGTGAAAAATAAACTGGAGAAGCATCTAAAGGGACCAATTAGTAGTTAGCCATGGTCCAATGGCAACTAGATACTAAATTATTTTTTAACCTATGGTTTTCAACACAATTCTATTTTCCCCTTACACAGTTTGTACTGGCAAAGGTGCTGGCATTTAGGTTGAAGAAATTCCCTTTCAGGCCTTAAGCCATTTTAAATAATCCACTTATACTATAGAAGTGTAGAAGTACAGACGTGCAGTATCTGTAAACTTAAGGCACCTTAAGAGGCTAAAAACCAAATGAGCAAGCACAAAAGAGAAATACCCAATTCTAAGATTACCTCAAAGTTGTTGAATGCTCTAAACTTTTGAAAAACACTGGAAGGTCATTTTTAACACTGTTCTGCTCAATAAAATAGCAATGTGACTGTCAGGGGATTCTTTTCCTAATAAGCCTCTCCATTTCAAAATGGACCATGAATTTCTGAATTTTCTGTGTCTGATCCAAAGTATATTGAAAGGCACCTGGTGACCTTAGCTGATTTTGTGTTAATCCCTAGTATATTTAGGGATGATTATTTAGTTTACAGATAGTGATGACCTACTGGTTAGAGATCCCCAGCCTCATTAGTGTTTCTCAGTGAAATTATTAGGTGTACAGACAGAATACAGTAAAAGGCCCAATCCTTGTTTCCAGGAGAGTAACAGACCATTCAAAGAATAAAGTAAAATGCAGGGGGAAAGCAGCTTTACCACAGACATATTGCTTTTATAAAGAAAAAGATACTTTCCCATGTTAACTGTTGCTGTTATTGACACCAGGTTATTGCACAGCAGTAAATGGAAAAGAACATATTGGGCCTTGTGGATGAGTTAGCAGCTGATATGGGCATCAAGAGAAAAAGATGAAGTGATTCTAAGGTGAAGTGATTCAAAGGACCATCTGTCTGATAATATGTGTCAATTTGCAAAACATTTGAAAATTCCTATATTTATATCATTGGAGGGCACAATATGATTTTCCCCAATAGAAAACACTTCAGACAGAAAGCTTATGTTGAACTAGCTCTTTCACAAAAGTCTGGGTTGTGTTAAAAATAGACCCTTTAATGGTATGATTGTGTTTTCTACAGGAATTTTAAAAAAATATGAAAAAAAAAATGAGGGAAAGAAAAAATGCAATATAGCAACTACATTTCTAGTGAAAAACATTGAACAGAAGAATGTTTACAATGAGGATTGGAACAGAAAATATAAGCTTTGATGTGTATATATCCATCTTAATGATGCAGGAAAAACCTTTCACATACAGAGTTTTGCATTAGGTATTGATACATGCTAGATTGGTTATTTTTGAGAATTTCATAGCAAAAGAGGGTTTTTTTAGTTTTATTTTTCCACTATATGTATAGAGACTCTGCTGCATAACTTTTCTTCCTGAAATATAGAATGAGTTAGACTGCACACCAAAAATAATTGGGATTACAAGTGCAAATGCAAACACAAATTCAATAGAAAATTCACAGTAATATTTTATTTATTTATTTCTTAACTGCCTGACTTACATCTTCAATCTGTTTTGTAGAAAAACTGTGTGTATTAAAGATACACCCTGTTATTTCAGAGGTCAAAAATGAAGTGGTCACTGACATTTTTATAACATCAGGGAGATTCCTAGGAAGAGAAAAATTTATATTCCTGATTTTTACACTAAAATAATAATAGTTTTTATTGATAAAGTTGCTAGCAAAACATATTGAGATTTCTCCATGTTCCAAGTCATATTTAAATAAAATTTTCATCTTAAAAAAAAAGTTTAATCAAAATGTATGTATTAATATTTTCCACTATTCTCCCTTTTGTAACTATTGTTTCTTTTTTCCTATAGGATATGAATTTGTGTCATCTGCATATCAGTAGTCTAATAAATTCAGAGTGTAGTCAGTAAATATTTCATCTCTTTTTTAAATAAGGAAGTCAAAATTTAATTTTGCCTTTTTCACTAGAATTATGATCAAAAACTTACTGTTTTATTCTCATTAGATAAGAAAGGAAAAGTTTAGATAAGAAAGAAATGAAGTGAGACTGCTGTCTGGTAAAAAATTCTAATTTTTCAGCCTACTGCTTTATATACAAGCCTATTGATAGAAAGAAGAAGAGGAAATAATCCAAAGATAAAGAAGCTTCACAGGGAAAAAAACCCAAGATATTATTTGTATTTTTAATTAAATATGTAGTAATGAAGAGAGGAACATTTCTCCCTAGACACAAGGATAAGAGGGTAGGACACAAAATTCAGATGATTCAAACCTATGTTAAAAGACTTGAGTTCTTGAAGCCCCCCAGCAGAGAGGGCTTTGGAACTACAAAGAACACGGTAGGAAAATGGCAAGAAATTGGGGAGAAGAGGAGGTTGTTGGTATCAGGATCAAAGTTGCCAGACAGCAAGATGAGTGAGAGTCTGGAGAAGAAAATTTGGGCTTTATTGTGGCTCTTTAGAAAGTTACCAGCATAAAAAAGACTAGCATCATTCATCAGAAAAATCACATTTCTGAGCATATCAAAACTAGGGTGATGTTTCAATCAGCAACAAATCAAGGATGATAAAATTTGGTGTCATCCATGTCATTATTGATGCTATCAGATGACCTTTGTTAGGTGATAGCATTTCACTTTGCTTAGGCAACCTCAATCCAAAACCCAGGTGGTCTGCTTGTCTGAGTTCAGAAAAATGATTAATCACCAGGAATCAGACATCTTCCAAGGGCTCAGTAACACGCTGCAACTTCCTGCGCACCCCCATGAATCTGATAAGACCTGCAGGTAGAAGCCAACAACTATTTGATGTGACTGAGCTCATCAAATTTGGAAAATGCTTCACTGAGGATTCAATGATATTGAAGAGAAATTTTGGTACCTTTCCATGTAGACATGGGCAGCTCCAAAGCTTCTAAAACATATATTTTCTTACATTCATGTCAGCTCCATGGTACAGTTTTGGTGCTAATCACACGAGATCTCTGTCCTGGGATAGGTTTTAGGCTCACTGGATCCCACTTTAATGTCTGAAGTCTCTACATTTTATTCCTTTCTTACCATTTCCCCATCTCTGCCACTGCATACTTAATCATCTCAGATGTGTGATAGCTATCCTGAAACTCATTACAAAGTCAGGCAAAGAGAAAATCATGGCACACCATAATGCTAATTAGCTAAATCAGGTTCTGACTATATCTGCTTTCCCTTTGCTGTTCAGATATGCGAGTAAGAAATGTTCTCAGCTAATTATTTAAAAGCCATGGCTCACTCTATTGCTTTAAGTACTGACTGAGCCAAAGCCTCAATAAAGGTAGTGCTGATAGATGCAGCACTAATTCCTGCTATCACACTTTGAAAACCACTTCCTCCCAGCTTTATGTCCTCCATGTTGTCAGTCATAATCTCCTTTTGCATATGGTCCAGTAATCGATTTTGAATTAACGTGGTCAGTGGTCCTTTGCAGGGTGGGCTCCTGACATGTGTCTGCTGCTTATTAGCAGAAGTTCTTATGCAAGATGTGAAGCTGAGAGAGGTCAGCACTATGCTGATTTGATTTAAATATTAAACAATCTATTCGTGTCATCCTCTCCTCTGACTGGAAATCAATGGAGCTTTACTGCTCTGAAATGGAAAGGCAATCTCGACAAATCAGGTCTTTTCTGTGTGCAATTCAATTAATACAGTACAATGAATTATACATAGACAGTGAACAAGATGTTTGACATGGTCATAGAGCTGCAGATGAGATTTGGTAGGTGACCTGCAGGCTCAGATCCTCCTCAGTGCATAAAGCTCCAGCTCTCATTGTGGATTACGATATCCAGCAGACCTCACAACTCTTTTTCCATCAAGATACAGAAAGCTCTCCGTGTTCATAATTAATATGTTCTATATGCAATAGAATAATTTGCATGATTAACAGCTCCTCTTTTACATACATGACTGCCTAACAGCTAAATAAAGCATTTATTACAACAGAAAAAAAGATAAAGCTGATAGTAAGGTATTATTTTCACTCCTTGTTTCAGCTTTGACACAACAGAGATAATTTCTTTAAATAACGATTTTTAAAAAGTTCATTGTTTGCATTCCAATTAAATGCCCTATGCTTTAACACGTGAACTGAATGCTACCACCCTTATTTTTATACAAGTGAGGCAGAGAATTCTAATATAATTCTCATCCCACTCTGCTAAGTCAAATTCAAATGTACAATAAGAAACAAAGCACAAAGGGCTGGATCTCAAGGCAGAAGCACCAAAGTGAAGCTGGAAGGCATTAATATTAACCTGTGGTTAGAGTTTGAAACCTGAGACATAAAAAAAATATCCCAGGATTTGCAAGGCTTTGTTTATACACAGATACTCAAACCAGAGAGAATTATTAGCTCAGAATTATTGAGTAAGTCTCTGTGTTAATCACCAGATAATCATAGTTCTGAACTTCTGGTAACTATTTTTGCATCTTTTTCTGGAATTCTAATTTTAAACTTAACAGAAATGATTCAAGACCTGGATAGATACAATGTTTGTCCTTCCAATTCAGGCAACAAATGATGCAGGTGATTTTACTATCATCAGTCCAGGGCTGACTGCTTAGGTGTGTGACTCTGGATTTCATACAATTTGTGTTACGTTTACAATAAACAGATTTATAAAAGAAAAAGCACTCACATTTCAGATATGCACATGTTCTATACCTACATGATAGATCTCCGGACTTAAGATATTTTTACTGTAGAAGTAATAAATAGTATGATATGATCTGTATAAATTGGGGGATAGAAGAATAGAATCCCATAAAACGTTACTTTTATTTTTCAGGAAACTAACGTTTCTCCTTCCTTAACTCTGAATTTGTAATATATGTTATATAATTTTCTACAGAAAATCACTTCTGCAGCAGAATGCCCAGCTGTGTTCTTAAAGCAAATTGTTTCATAGGGGAACAGTGCTCTCCAGTGATCAAAGAAAGGAACTGTTTTAGTCATAACACAGGTAATTTTGGTCTCCTTTATTTTCTAAGCTTTATTTCCTTTTTTCTGACAGTGATTGGTAGGATTATCTTCTACATAAATATTCACATTTTCACTTCCAGGACTTTTTTCCCATTTCTTAATGAGAGATGTCTTGCGACGCTAATTGTTTTATACACTTAGTTCTCCTTGAACTTCCCACAGCTTCTAACACACATTTCTGTGAACTTAAAGCATTTCTTGGCTAAATCTCATGAGTATTAGCAAAGTTTTACTTATAAAACTAGTTATTATTTTTGTTCATGAAAATTGTAAACCTATGACTAATTAATCACAAAAGTTATTGGAAGTATTCAATATAGTTTATTTTACCTTTTATTGAGAAATAAATTCCTGCAGAATTTTCAGCTAAAGAAACTCAGACTACCTTATACAAAGTTTTGCTAATTGCATACTCGCAAAATGTGAGGGAAAAGAAAAAATAATAAATCTTTGTTTTCCTGTTATTTTTGCCTCTTTCTAAGAGAAATATTAAGAACATGTTAGATCTTTACTTCATGTGAAGTACACATGCTTTATATCAGTACACTTAAGCCAGTAAAGAGAAGGAACAAGACTCATCTTGACATTTTATCCATCCATTAGCCGGATAGTTGGTAAGCTCAGGCTGCTGCTGTACTCAGTGGAGAGAAATAGCTACACCATCCCTTTCTAAGAGATGTGAGATGAACCATCTTCCAGAGATAAGTTAGTGACTACAGAATGAGCCCAGAGTAGTAGCGCAAATGCCCATCTGTAGACGATGATGATGACTGGTTGAGGTGAGCCTGCATTACGCTGGTAGATATGATTCAAGATACTAGATTCTGGATCAACAAAATAACTCATCAGCTGAGGAAAAATCCTCACTAAAACCAGAATCCAAAGCCATATTTTGTAAAATGTGTTTTAGACAGTGAAATAGAATAGATTCTTCATTATACTCTTTTTATAGTTGCCTCTATTTTCATGCAGACAAGCCCATCAGTGTGAAAATGCTAAGATGCAGTTTTAAATAATGTCACAACAGTACAGGCTACAGCCAGGTAGTTCTTCAGAAACAGGACAACAGTGTTCCGTGCAGAAATTTTCTTCTGGTGACCTCCACTAGCTCCGAGCTATGGAGCCTGTTCCTTTCGAATCTTCAGTCTCTTGAAAGCACGAACATCTATTTGAGAGTAGGTGGTTGTGTTCTAAATAGTAACGACAGCAACATTTTCATGTTTCATAGGATCAAAACCCAGATGCCATGTCTGGCTGGATTAGTGCAGCAAAATAAGGGTGAATCTGTAGGATGAAACAGCTGGCGCTGTGGTCTCAAAGTCCTCATCCTACGCACTTCAGAAAGGTTTACCTCAGTCGAGTTCCTGACTAGCCCTACAGATCGAACGACCATCAGTGACCAGATGGCGTTAGCTGTGCTACTGACACACTTTCTCAAGCTTCACTTCAATCAAAATCAATCCAGTTTGAGTATCCCCTGCAAATTCTTCATTGGAAACCACACTGCAATGCAAACCAAAGTGAAACAAAAGAGAATTACTAGGAGATATTTTCCTCATATGGACTACATGAATGCTAACACGTTCAGTGGAGACACTTGATGTTGCATGAATATTGCTAAACTTTATCTTTAAACTGCTGATGGGACGTCTGGAAGCCATTAAAGTTTACAAAGTGATGATGTTGCTCTTAGTTTGTAAAAACACCTTCAAAACCAAAAAAAAGACATCCACATCCACGTTTGCACTTTATACAATACCTTTGCTCTGTAGAGGGTATTTCTATGGAAAAGTTACAGTTAAAGATCTTACATGTATCTGTTACTTTTCCAGCTTCATTTTTTAAAGATGATTTGACATAAGTTTAAACCAGGCCTTGTGACGTCTGCCTTTAAAGCTGTTAGATTGTTTTAGTTGGTAGTAATGTATTTCAAATGTCTTCCTACACACAATAATGAGCATTTACTGTATAAGTGTGTTTACTGTATATTTGTGTTTAATAAAAAGATTTTGTGTGATCAGCCTTCAGACCTAGAAAAGACCTTGTATCACTAGCAAAATAATATCTTGCCCTTAACCTATTATGAAAAATGTCTTTCAACTTCAATGCAAGCTTATGTTGCCAGATATCACAAAGATGACATTTAGAAAAATACAGTTGTTTTAACCATGATATTCTAAGGACAAAAGAGAAGCAAGATTTATGGGGTTAAATAAGGCAATAAGAGGCAATGAGTACTATCATAACACCCATACCTATCCTGCACACACCTATTTTCTGCCCCAGAAAAACTAGCATAGTCTAGCTAAGTTCATACGTTTATCAGCCAGAATTGTGGCCAGAATCAGTCTTTTCTTTGAGAAAAATCCGTAGCCTCTGCAAACTCTCATGTTGTAACTAGGTATAGTTTAGGGAAATGATCATGAGTCCACGACCAAAGTGTTCCAGGGTCTTTTCTAAAAGCTTAATAGAAAATGAAATCATATGGCAAAACCCATGACCACACCTGGCCCAGTTTAATTTTTGAGTATAGACTTACCTGGACAGTGATACCAAAGTTTTACTCCCTGCACACTAATCTTAGTCAAGGTCCCATATTTATATATCTGGAATCCACTTCGAAACACAAGTGCAGGGTTTCAGGGGTACTCAATATTTCTGTCATCTTCTTAGCTTTATAGCAATAGGCATTCTCTTCACAAATAAAATCTTGAATAAATATCATAATTTCACTATTAGCTCAAGGAAGTGGTCACAGCACCAAGTCTGTCAGAGTTCAAGAAGTGTTTGGAAAATGCTCTCAGGGACACGGTGTGATTCTTCTGGTGGTCCTGTGCAGGACCAGGAGTTGGACTTCAATAATCTTTGTGGGTCTCTTCTAACTCAGGATATCCTGTGATAATTCTATGATTCAATCAAATGAGATATCTTCAAGTGAGGATTTTTCACCTGAATATTCTGATAGCTGAAAATTATACACAAACAAACCAGAAACTGTTTCTCTCAAAGCTCTTCTTCTCCTCACTCACTCCCTCTCATTCTTCCTCTCCTTCTCTTCCTTCTGTGAATATTCCAGTGAGTTTTGTTCAGTCTCCTTCATTCCTGCTTTCATTGCTTTGGTGGAAGTTACTGCACTTCATCTCTAAAGACTGGTGATACGTGTGTATAAAATGTTTTTCTCTAAATAGTAATTTCAGCATCGCCAAATGCTTAGGCGATAATTTTTGTAAAATCACAACTTCAGAACCTTCACTTTTCCACATTCCTTCCTAAAAACAACTCAGTCAGCCATCTGATTCATGTCTAGAGGTGAGCTTTTTCCCCTCGTCAACACAGGCTGGCAGCTCAGTTTCAGAACCATCTTTACAATGGTTTCATAAGTTCTTAAAGGCTTGCAGATAATAATCCCCCTTCTGCCAGTCTTTACACTCCATACTCATATATCTAAGTGGTCCATTCGTCCTTAGCTTAATCCAGGTTTAAAATTCCATGAATCTTCACTCACACAGTCAGTCTTCTTACACCACTCCTTTAATTCTTCCTGTACATTCTCCATTTCAGTTTTCTGCCTGTACTGTAACTCCCAACTGCAGTATCCTAGTGTTCAAAATTTATAGTACTTGACAGCTACTGGTAGTTATGAGTGCCACAAAATTTTTGAAGTTATTGAGAATTGTTTCTTATGCTTCATAGTGGCTGGAAATACAGAGAATTTTCAGGCTACATTCTTTTTGTTCCATTCACTAATGCTAGTGATACCACCAAAGTCCTCTTCTATGGGATATTCTAGGAGTTTTCTGTCTGTATCCCAAAAACTGTTACTGATAATATTAGGCAAATTAAAAAAACAATACTAATTTGAAAATTCTGTTTCTAATCTTATACCCAGAGGTTACACAAGTTTTATTCCTTGGGTTACTCTGTATATTGAAAATCACATGAAGTGTACTGAGGTTTACATTTTCTTGTGATTACTAATTTATATACACTATTTGTTTCTTGCACATCTGCTCTTTACACAATCTATGTTTTGTATATTTTCATTCAGTTCACTTTATTCTGACTAGTTCAATTACAGTTCTGTTTGTCTTCCTTTTGATTTTCAGCTTTGATATTCATGTTCATATTTTATGCCAAAGGCTAAAAAATTCTCTTAAGTTAGAAGATTTTAACAGCAAGCCAAAACTATTGGAGAAAGTTTTTATATTTTCAAGTATTCTAAGGAGGTTTTGTAAAGGGTAAAATTGAAATATGTATCAGATTCAGTCTTTAAAGTACTTCAGCACTTGCAATATCAAATCCCATTGTCTTGAAATCAGACCAAGTTGCTGAAGTGCCTGCAGCAGATTTAAAAATGCATCATAGGCTCCAGAGTCACTTAGTGAATGTCTGCACTGCAAATGAACTATTCACCTCCCATAAGCTGCACAGAGATCCACCAAAGCTCATTTATTCCCCATCTATTAAACTGTGCTTTGCAGACCAGTGTGATGCTATGATTTAACTGTTTATACATTCAAGTTTATACTGGGGAGGGGAATCTTAATCCATCCCACTCCTACCAATTTGATGCCAATGCCAGACCAAGATGCCAAGAGCATGGAAAGGAGGATTGCAGGTCAGCAGGAGAGCACCTGAAGGGCAGCACAAAGGAATTCCATCCACTCCAGCCAGTACTGCAGGTTCATCGGGGCCCTAACCCAAATGCCTTTGTGCAAACGTGCACCGCATGTGGAATAAACAGGAGTTAGAGACATGCACACACCAGCAGGACCATGACCTTGTTGGCATCATGGAGACACGATGGGATGGCTCCTATGACTCGAGTTCTGAAAAGGAAGGGCACAGGATCTTTAGGAAGGACAGGCAGGGAGACATGGAGGGGATGTCACCCTCTATGTCAATGACCTGGTAAAGTGCATGGTGCTTCCTTTGGGGATGGATGAGGAGCCAACAGAGAGCTTACGGATCAGGATTAAAGGTAGGGAATGGACAGATGACATTATAGTGAGGGTCTGCTACAGGCCACTCAAGCAGGAAGACCAAAAGGATGAGGTTGTTTATAGACATAAAAGCAGCCTAATTGTTCACAAGCCCTGACCCTCAAGGAGGGACTTAAACATCCCAGTGCTTATGGGAAGGACAACAGAGCAGGGCATAAGCAGTCCAGGAGGTTCCTGGAAAGCGTGGATGGTAACTTCCTTCTCAAAGGGATAGAGGAGCCAGCAAGAAGAGGTGCTATGCTGGACCTTGTTCTCACCAACACAGAGGAGCTGACAGGGAATGTGAAGCAGACTGGGCTGCAGTGACCATGAAATGGTAGAATTTGAGATCCTTAGGGTAGTGGGAAGTTCACGCAACAAAGTCACTACCTTGGAGTTCAGGAGAGTGGATTTTGGCCTCTTGAGGTACTCTGCTTGGTAGAATACCATGGGATCTAGTGGAACATGTCCCTGCCCATGGAGGGTGAAACTAGATGATTCTTAAGGTCTCTTCCCAAAAACATCCTATGATTCTGTGATTATAACACAGCCTGAAGTACAGATGACTCTTCATCTGTACTTGACTGCAATAAATGCCATGGTCAAATCAATTACAACTACATTTCTCACAAATTTTTCTCACAGTAAACAGGTGATATTTTCAAAGAGTTGGGAGCTGAATGTCCTTTGACAGGAGCAATTCTCTTTGTTCACACATAATTTTCACACAGAATGACATTCACAGATGAGAGGTGTTTGATTTCTATAGCACTTGATTCCTCCTCATGACCATGCATACAGTGCTGTACTGTAGTTCTAATGTTTTAAAAGTCCACTACACAAAAGGAAGAAGAAATATTTCTACTGGTTGGATTCTTGAAGGCAGAAGTATCAGGTTGTCCTATAGACAATAAAGCCAATGAAACAAGATTTCTTTTCTATTTGAGTCCTATTTCATTTATGTCACCTACATCACTGTGGTAAAATTATCTCTGCTCCGCACCAGATGGTCCTTTATGAAGTACACATACAAGAAGAGACAAACATGCACTAATGTTGAACTACATGCATATGAAATGGCTGCTTGTTGCCAAAGGGAATGTGTAATGGCTGGTTTCACTCTCCATTGGCCTCAAGAGAGGCACTATTTTGGCCTTTTCTCCCATTAGTGAGCCACACTTTCAGTAAATTTGTAGGGACATCATTAATTATCTTCAAGGATTCTAGCCAGCTTTCAGTGAGATTAAAATTATCCCACACATTTCAAAATTATCAAGAAGGGACTGACATACAAACTTAGTGGAATAAACCTCAAATTAATCTCATTTCATCCGGAAAAAAAAATGCTAAATTTTCCATTCATAATAATGGTTATCAGGAATTCTGAGCACAAATATAGTATAAAATGTAGCAAATTTCACCCAGGAGTCCTCTGCTTATGGGGGACAAACACTAAGTTTATCCATAAAGAGTTATAACTTTAAAAACAAACAAAAAGAAAAAAACTCAAACACCTGAACCGGTTCCAGTATGTGCTTGATTTCCCTTGTCTATTTATTGATCTCCTGAATAAGTTATTCACCCACAGTTCCCAAAGTATGATATTTTTCTGCCAGCAAAACAATAAAGCAATACCAGAACAAGTTTGGGGTTTTTTTCTGATCTTTTACCTAGAAGTTCTTCATATGTTTTATTTATAATTTTTCCATCCCAAGTAACACAAAAATCAAGCTTTTATTATGTGCATTTCCAAGCAGGAAGCTGAAGGTGCAGTTCCCAGAAGCTTCTGTGTTAACATTTAAAAATTGAAGAACTAGACATATAACACAGACTATTTGGAGCTTCCCCTTCTTGTTCTGTTGACAAAAAGCAAGTGAAGAAGAAATTCTAGCTGTAACTGCTCAGCAGTGGTAATTTGTCACCAAGAAATGGTCTGGCACAGAGGGAAAGAAGGTCCAACTACAAGAAGGGGTTAGAAGGCTGGAAGCAGGAGTGCCAGAGACACAACACACCTTGCAAGGGAGTGAAGTTTCATGCCTTGGCGAAGAGGTAAAATGCAGCCTCAGCATTGCCTTGTAGACATCCTGGAACAGGAGCACTCAGGGGCCCAAGCTCAGTGGTCACCTTTGTACAGCAGAGCTGGCCTGGGGGATGTACCCACAGCTGGGCTGAGGTGCCCCATGAAGCTGCTCTTGGGAATGGTGCTGGTGCAAGAGTATTTGAGGAATGTCCTTGTGACCCATTTTGGCAGACTCTGTGTAGAACCATGAATTGTGATGGGACTCTAAGCAAAAATTATTATTTTTTTTTTCTTTTAGATTTATGCACAAACATGTTTAGTTTGCCTCAAGGGGTACTGTAAAATTTCTCCAACACAAGCCTCTTCAGAAAGAAGCATTATTCAGAGGAGGAATTTCAGTTAATTTTGGTTATAACTGTTCTCTGTCTGGAGAAATAGTCCAGTTTGTTAGCCTGCAAGGTGAGAGATATTTGCCAATCCCCCGTCTAAATTTGTGTGGTTCAACAGATGATCTTTGTTAAGTTTAGCCTTACTATATATACAAATGGCAAAATGTGTGGGTAAGTTGAAAACAACATTATTTTTTTAATAAAAGAAGGATTACCCTGCAAGTAGGATAAGAGCTTGGTAGCCAAGGGTCAAACCTAGAGACTGGAGGGTCATTGTGTTGCCTACTGGATGGGCCAAGAGGTCCCAGGCATCTGCTGGGGAGACCACTGAGCCTGGGAGTGAGCTGAGACACCCATTTGTGTGTGTGTGTGTGTCTGAGCACAAAGTGAGGGAGGCCGGGGCATCTGGGACCAGCTACCAGGGAAGTCTTAAAGTATAAGCCGAGTCTGGAGGGATCCATGACATGCCATTAGACCTCACAGTTGTGCCATGTCATGGTCATGGTCATGTAATAGCTGAGACATATGTACTCCTCATGTAAATCTATTCTGGGTACTAGATGTTTTTCTATTCAGTTTGTCAAGAAGTGTTTCTAGCTAGTGGAACAGTTTCAGGTGAGTCAACTCTGGGCTCTTCCTCCATGTTCACATCTCCTTTGCATGTGGAATACAGAAAAAGTAAATTCTCCCTAGCAGAGGAATATAGTGATGCTTTCCAGGGAAAGCTAATGCTTTCCCATTCCTTCTCTGTTCTCATCTACCTTAATTTTTCTGCCATCCTCAGTCATAAAGGACTCATTCCATGACAATGAAGGCTTCCAGGGATTCCTCAAAAATAGAGAAATACCTAAAATCACCATGGAACAACAAGCACATTGTAATTTAAAGTCAAGTAAAATATGGTGCCATCCTAGAAAGGTTATTCACCTTTTGAAGCTTGAAATTCAGAAGTCCATGCAAGGAGCACTTAAGGAGAAAACAATTATTTTTACTTGCTTATCTGGTACAATGGTTGTGGCTATGCTTGGCAACTGGTTTTTGGGGATTAACGCAGCATTAACATAGCAGCACAGGCAGAGCCCTGCTTACAGCCCTGTCGACCTTAATGCCAGTGTTATTTCTCTCAGTAGAAAGAACAAAAATGATTAAAAAATGCACATAAAATTCTTTTTCATTTGAATCAGGGATGTCTATAACAGATACATTTTTATGGAATAGAAATTAAGTAGAAGTATAAAGCACTAGACAGAATTGCCCTTATGGAGCTGAGGTGCAGCAGCCTGAGTAATTTGCTGCCTTCTGTCTTGTGGTAACTCTTGCACCCTGAATGCTGCTAACTTTACGCTGAAAATGTATTTGTCATTTTATCTGACAGTCATCTCTCAAGGATTGTCAGTCTATCGGTCTCCTTTTCAGAACAACAATGTGCTACCCTGCTGAGAGCACTCTCCACTCTCACCAAAGTGTAATTAAGATTATCCTCTCTGAATGTTCCCTTTCACCCCTACAAAATTTGAAGAAAACTACTACATGAAAAGTGCTCACATAGGAATATAATTAAATCCTTTAGTAATAATCCCTCCATTGAAGTCAGTGCAATTTCTTATGATTAGAAGACCTGCAGATCACAATTTGAAGAGTCTTGATAATTACTCTTTTCAGGAAAAGCACTGTGCCCACACAAAGCCTTCTCCAGATGGAAACATATGCAAAGATTTGGTCTGATCAGTGCTTTGACAGGATGTGTGAGTGAACACTCACTGCACTTGTGTCAGGGACTGATTCACTGAATAGCTTTCTACATCAGCTAAAATGATATTTCAGGGTCTGGTGTTCTTGAATATGCTGCATTCAGATAACCAACTTTTACTAAGACGAGATGTTAGCAAAGGAGACAAAGTGAGATTTCTTTTTTTTACCTAACTTTCCACAACCAAAATAACTGCAGGTCTGTTGATCTCCTTTTACTTCCTTACAGTCTCTGTGTATTTTCCCTTGCATGCAGGATTCTTCCCTGGCCTCACTCCTACACAGATCTGCAATGCTACTTTCCCTGGGAAATAGCTGTCACATTCCACTCTAGAACAAACTACTCCTCTTTGATGAGCATGGTGCTATTTCCATATGGAGTTTGCTGGCTGTTATATCATTCTCTAGGGTGAAATAAGATATATAAGTCACAAAACATCAAATGGAATATTTTCACCTAAAAGAGCTTTGATAGTATTCTCTGGTGAATACCTTAGCTTCTGGTTGCCAGATCTTCCTTATGAGACATGCTTTTAAATTCCATACAGTCCCTCCAATATTCTTCTCAATAATTCTGAGGCATCTACACTAAATGAACAACACCCAAGGAAAAGCTGGGCACTGAAAGGCTACATGTCATTTGTAGTATTGTTATTACACTAGTTCCCAGCTGTTATAGTTTCTTTTCCACTTTCTCGAGCCGCACGTTGGGACGCCAATTGTGTCATGGTTTGAGCCCGGCCAAATGCCAGGTACCCACAAATTAACACACCCACACTCAGGGCTCATGAGTTGAGATAAGGAAACCCGGGAGAAGACGCACTTAGAATAGGCAAAACAGGACTAACTTAGGTTGCAAAGTGATCTAATTTATTACTAACAGAATCAGAGGAATAAATGAGAAATAAAATAAACCCTTCAAGGCCACCATTTCTCCGATCACCCCCCTCCCTCCTTCCCAGCAGCTGCACAAGGGAACAAGGTATTGGGGGGGGTTAGGTCAGTTCATTATCCAGATCTTCTTCCCCTGCCTGGGGGAGAGTCTCTTTTCCTCTGCGTAGCCATGGGTCTCACTGTCGGCAGCCCGCCCGACACTGCTACAGTGACGCTGGTCCCCACACAGGCAAGCAGTCTCCCCAAAACTGCTACGGCGTGGGGTCCATCTTCCACGGGGTACAGACCTCTGAGCCGGGCCGTTTCCATCTCGGGAGCAAGGCTTCTTCTCTTTACCGGACTTCTGCTGGGCTTCTCTCTCTCTCTCTCTCTCTCTCTCAGGCACCCACCCACTCCATGTGGGACACTCAGTTCAGTCTCAGGGTGCAAGTCAAGGCCTGTTTCTCCACTAGGACTCCCTCTGGACCACGGCCACTTTCAGGGTATCCACTCGCTTTGGGGCAAGCGGATCTCAGCATTTCCCGTGGGCCCCCATGGGCTGCAGGGGCACCCCCTGCTTCACCATGGCCTCCCCACGGCCTGCAGAGGCTGCAGAGCTCCGGCACCTGGAGCTCCCCCTCCCCCTCCTTCTCCACTGACCTTGGTCTCTCCATGTTGTTTTCCCTCACATACTCTCACCTACTCCTCCTCCTCTGGCTAAGGAAAAGTGCGTGCACCCATTGTTTTGATTTCGTCTTAAATATGTTTTTCACAGAGGCGTAACCAACATCTCTAATTGGCCCAGGCTTGGCCAGCAGCATGTCCATCATCTCAGAGCTGGACATGGTGAAGGCTTCGAGAAGCTTCACCGAGGAGCCATCTTTGTGGCCCCCCCCCCACTAGAAAAACCTGGGCCAAGCTAAACCACGACACCAGCACACTATTAGCCTAACTGAATTAGCACTCTTTCCAAACAATTCACAGGCACGGTTTGTGGATAAGCCAATGCAATATCCACTTCCAATATAGTTTGAATGTAGCTGCTCTGAATTGGAAGCAAAGACAGTTTAACAGAAAGGACATAGTGAGATTTTACCTCCTGGACTCAGAATCAGAACTAGTGTCCCAGCATAAATAGGATCAAGTGACCATTTTAGTACACAGCCATGCACATTGTAACAGTAAAAAATAGTAATAAGTAATTTGTCTACGTATGTCTCTAATAATCCCAGACAGGAATGATTTACACACGTGGTAGACTCAATTTTAGTTGAAAAGTCTATCATGCCTAAGAAGTCAGGTAGATGAGTTATTGTTGGTCCCTTTGAAATCCAGGTGGAGTATAAGTGTCCTCCTGCCCCAGAACTAGGGATGAATGTTTGCAAACAAGTCTTTACATCTGAGTTACACACCACTAAGGTAAAAATAGGCTTTCTAGTAGTAAAGTAAGAAGAGAGAAATCTTTCAAGAGGTCTAGAAGAATCTCAGAGAATTTTTCAGTTCCAAATTAAGACATTTCCATTTAGGTGTCTACATGCAATTGTAGGAGTTGATATCTCATTATTGTCAGTAAGGAGTTGAGTTCAATTCGTATGTATAAACATATGTGTTAATTGTCATATTTTTACATGACAATAAACACAAAATATCCAAGATATTCCACAAAACTGGCACAAATGACAGTGGACTTATGGAAGACATCCTGTCTATCTGGATGAGTAACTGGGGGCCAAGAATATCTAAGTAACTGCATCAAAATGCACATATTTTTCCATAACTAGCGCTTTCTATGGTCATAAAATAAACTAATGAGACCTTATAAATGGCCCATGGAAAAATGTGTGACGTAGTTGACTTTGGGCATCCTATTGACCTACCTGAAGGTCACGGAGCCTAATACGGAGGCAAAATTTTGCTTTACACTTTCAGCAAAGTCTGGGGTTTTTCCCCTTTCTTCTAGATTCAGATCTCAGTTAGAGAATATGGTAATATGTAACAAAAGCACTAAACAACGAACAGGAATAATTTAGAAATACTTTTCTTATTATTTAAATTTTTAATGTTCAAACTCCAGTGTCAGTAGTGGTGGAAGGAAAGTGTTTGTGTAAGATAAAGCTACAAAGGCAGATGCTGTTGAAAATAAATGTGGTAAAAAAAGATGAAAGAATCCTTTTTGCAAAAGACAAAACTTTTAATAGTCATTAATTTCTAATTATTACCCAGCAATGAATGAATAGAATAATGAAAGTTGTTAGTATAATTTCCTATTCATCATGAATGTCAAGCAGGAATGATCACTTACCATTTGCATATCATTGAAATTAATGTCACTTTCATGTTTTACAGAATACAATAAAATGTTTAAAAAAATTAGACTTTAGGCTATCATTGACATTTCATTAGCAGCTTTCTCATAATAGTTTAAAGTCAGAAAGATATATAAGAAGAAGATTGAATTGCAAGATCTTTGACAATCAGTTTCCATTTCAGGACGAAAACAACTGCTGTCCCTGCTCGTTCCACAAAGGAGAGCTCAGCCTAACCCAAGCCAAAGGTCATTTTATTTTCAACTCATCATATGCTATCCTAACCAGTCTTTTGGAATAATGATTTAATTTACATCATTGTGGATGAACAAATATGTCCAGATTTAACCTATTGAGCTACCTTGAACTGCTTCTGGTAGCCTGTGTATGTCTATTACCCTTAGTGGAATCATAATAATGGAAATAAATTAATAAACAGTTGTTACTGTGTAATGTCCCCAAGGGAAGGTGCAATGAGACAGGCAGATCACTGTCCCCGCCAACACGAGGACAGTTTTACAACACTCAACTGAGCAGAGCAAGCCAGTGACAGAAACCAAAGTCAACCAGCAGCATAGCAACAGCCAAATATCTCTGTAGCTCCCACCTTATCTCCCAACATGATGATATAGGTTACAGCTGCTCTCCAAGCATAGACAGACAGACTCCTCACAGAGGGCTGTTGCAGAGCTTGTAGGTGCATGTGGGGCTCTGACAAAATTTCCTGAAAAATGAGTTCTAAAAGAAAGAAAAATTCAACATGTAACAATAGTCATAAAACAGGTTACAGTATATTTTTGAAGTCCGAAAGACCAAAAAAATGTATATTTGAAGTCATTCATCTCATGTGTCCACAGATTGATCCAATGAGCTTCCTAGATTTCTTCCACAAAACCCTGAAACAATCATTAATTATTAGAAGTGACATAGAGCGAGCACTTCAGAAAATGGCTTTTCTCCCTCTCAGCCCTGCCTCCATAAGGACAGGCAGCCATCTCCCACTAAGGAGGTTGAATATTGATCACCAGTTTTGGAGTATTCTGCAAGTCAGACTGCTCTGAGGAGTCTGCATGTGCAGAAGCAGCTGTAACTAGCCAGGGAGATGTCCCTCCATCGATAAAGTCAAGGGTGTTTAGAGCTCATAACCTGGAGCTGCACAGTACCTTGCAGCTGTAATCACTCCAGGACAATCAATTTTGTGAGATGCAATTCTACATCACAATTACACTAAAACGGGTCCTCTAATATCTTGGTCAGAATGTAATTTTTTGGGAAAGATATGTTTAAGTCACAATACAGATGTAATGATTGGAGTATTCTACAGGGCCTCTCTGATAAACAAACCATTTCTGTGACTTAAATTATGAAAATTTCAAGTTCCATTTCTGCCAGATTAATTTACAGGAAAATGTAAAGACAGAAAATGCTTTATTTTAGATAAGAATCAGAAACAGAAACTTATGGTAAAAGAGCCCTATCAAGTATTACAGGGTAAACTCAGCGATTTTAAAACTGATAGTAAGAAAGCTGGAAAATTTCTCTAGGGGAACCCAATTTATTCTCATAGACACAACTAATTTAGGCTGAAGAGTTCTTTTAATGAAGGGTACTTACTTAGAAAGTGGAAATCACTTCATTCCCATGACAGGGAAAAATAGAATAAAAACTGCTTTCAGAAATGAAGGGGACTAAGCAAGTACTGAAGAAAATAGATCAGCCTAGAGTTATTTAAGAACACAGAAGATGTTGCAATATTCTTCAGAAGCTAGCTCTTTCTAAAATTATCTGTTTGAGAGTTTAAATTTTCTTCTAAATTTTTTAATAAATGAGAGTGACCTATCTCACCATGCTGCAAAAACAAGAACTATCACAGATAGAAAAACAAAAGGATCCTTATCTGTAATCAGTTTCAATTTCACAAGGAAATAGTTCTAAAAAGCCAGAATGGTGGGCTTTGAAAAGTCTTTTCCATTTAACCACCTTACATTCAGCTTTCCCTAAACAGAGAAAAAAAAAAAAAAAAGAGAGAAGTAATTCCAGGCTCAGTTCAAGAGAATCTATCTTTGAAGTTATGATCACAATGTTTATCATTCAGCTAAGCACCCACCTTTCAAAGTGGAGGTAGCACTGCAACCACCAGTGACAGAAAAATTGAACACGAAAACAACTATCACTGCAAAGTGCTTTGAGGCATTCCAGTGAAAATTGGTTATTATTTGATATGACTCTATTGCCTATAGTAGCACACTCTATGTATGTCTGTAGAACTCAGTTTTCCCACTTTCTTTACTGCTGTCTAGACTGCAGAAATGCACTCTCTAGTATCTTGCAGCATATAGGCAGCCCTAAGGACAAAAAAAAATATTAAATAGAATACACATGAAGTAACAAAAATTTGTGCCATTTCCCTAAGATAATGCCTCAGATTAAATCTATTCTAAAACTTACCCCTAACACTGAATTTTTTAATGTTTCTAAATAGCAGAGAGGTATAAAACCCAGTTTCAACTGAGTGAAATTTTCTAATCCAGATTTTAAGACAAATGAATTGAGAATTTTGGAGGGTATGTATTTTGTTTCCTATAAGTTTCTTCACTGAACTCTGTATAAAAATATGAGGCCTGGCACCAAACAACTGCACATGATGCAAAGTGATGCAACAGTCTCTGCCTGCCCCCTTTGGGAGGCACCTGGGCATTCCCACCTGGCCCAAAAGTATATTAACCCATTGAATTCTATGTTTTTGTGGAATTCTCATTACCAAAAAGACCAGAAGAAGAGATCAACAGGATGCCATCAGAATCCACAGAGTGATGATATTTTCTTCTTAATCTGTCTTTGCCACTCTCTTTCTCCCCCTACCCTGCTTTTCTCTCTTTCTCTCTCACTCACTCACTCATATTTACTGTGAAATATTTGATACATGGTCTTATTTGCATCTTGATTCTGGCAGAGGCATCTCTCTGATAATTTTAATAACCAGTTTGTACTGGTTATTAAATTATTATTGGTTATTAATATACTGGTTATTAATAAGGATATAGTAATATCAGCAACAAGCTTATTTCCCTAAAGCCATCTTCTACTTCTTTTCCAAACATCCTAAAGTTTCATTACCTGCGACAGGACCGACAGCCCAGGGTCAGTTTGCTGCTCTGTGGTATAGCATTGCAAGCCAGGTTTACTTGTAATGCTAAGTCATCTTGACCTGGTTCTGGAGGAATTTAGTTAAAGAAATCATCTATGCTATTTCAACACCAGTGTGCTTGGCAGTAATATCACCTGACATGTTTCAGATTCAAGAAACATCATATTTTCTTAGCTTCAGACATTCATCACGTGCATTAAATAAAATGCAAATAAAACTGTGCAATTCATTAGGAACTAAAGCGTAGCTCAAGAGTATTTCTATTTTAAAGTCCTTGTTACAAAACTAAAACACCTAAAACAAAAAATCAAGTGCTAAAAATATTGTCTAGATTCCTTTATGATTTTAAGAATCAAATCAGTCTCAGAAAAACTCAACACATTACTAGCATATTTGAAAGTCAGGCTGTATACTTAAAATATGCATGAGGGTGCTTACTCTCAGTTATCTATTTAGCTAAATGTTCAATTAGTAATCCTTTGAAGGTCAGAAAAATGAGGCACTTCCACATGTGTTCCCACCAGGTTCTCAGGTTGAGACACTGGGGCATTGGGAGTGATGGGTGTTTCTTTGGGAACCCAAGTACATATTTCACCTTATGCACCACATGAGTTCTGGACACTTTCTCTCATTCTTGTGCTGCTCCACTTCTTATTGGTCTTCCACACATCCTGTCCTCTAATATGTGGTCTCTCTACCCACAGTCTCACAGCTTTTTTTTCTCCAGTCACTGAAATCAGAACCTCAGTATCTGGTTATCTCACAGTCACTGATGTCCCCCTCAATCTATAGCTGTATATACCATGGTCTTTGTTTAGTACATAGTTTTTTGCTATTAATCCATAAACCCAGACAGAGAGGACTTAATTATTCCATAAACCCAGACATATCTACACGTACTTTAACCTTAATCCATCTGTCCCTACATCCAATATATTCGTTAGCCTAGAAAAGTTACATAAAAGGTTTGTATCACACAGTGAAATGCTTTCCAAAAAGAATTTCTGTCAAATGCACAAAATGTTTGCCACTCTTCTCATGGTAAACTCAATGCAAAAAGAATCATTTAAAGTTTTTCAATATGTAAGATAAAGCCATGGTAATAATGAAATTCTTTAGTTATGATTAATCTTCCAGTGGACTTAGAAGCCAAAACCATGTATTGGAAGTTTTTTCTTCATTGTTCCATGGAAAGACTAATGGAAAAAAAAAAACAGTATGAGCAACTTGCAAGAAGGACAACTCCCTGTGACCAATAACCTATCTTCAACCTCCTTGCATCTCTCCAGCCTCCAGCCCCTATACACACAGGACAGAGATACAAAAAAAAGCGGGCTCAAAAAAATGTCAAGAAATCATTCGAAACCAGGAGCAGCATGATTATTAAGATGACTACTTCTTTTGTCTCTGGTGATCATGTAAAGCAGTTAATCATCTTTGATTTATTAACAAAATCACAGACTCACAGAAAAAGCTGAGTTGGAAGGGACCCACAAAGTTCTTCAAGTCCAATTCCTGACCCTGCACAGCACCATCCCCAAGAGTCACACCATGTGCCCAAGAGCATTGTCCAAATTCTTTTTAATTTGTCAGGCTTGGTACTGTGACCACTTCCCTGGGGAGCCCATGCCAGTGCCCAACCACCCTCTGAATCAAGAACCTTTTTAAAAAATATCCAACCCAAATCTTCCCTGACACAACTTCAGGCCATTCCCTCAGGTCCTGTCACTGTTAACCACAGAGAAGAGATCAGTGTCTGCTCCTCCTCTTCCCCTCACAAGGAAGTTCTAGACTGTGATGAGGTCTCTTCTCAGTTTCCTTTTCTCCAGGCTGAACAGACCAGCCGCTCCTCATACAGTTTCCCCTCAAGGCCCTTCACCATCTTTGTTGCCCTCCTTTGTACACTCTCTAATAGTTTAATACCTTTCTTATATTCTGGTGCCCAAAACTGTGCACAGGACTCAAGGTGAGGCTGACCCAGTGCAGCGTAGAGCAGGGCAATCCCCTCCCTGATGTGCCTGATGTCCACCAGGACACGTTTGGCCCTCCTGGCTGCCAGGGCACTGCTGACTCATGTTCAACTTTCCATTGTCCAGGACCCCCAGGCCCCTTTCCACAGTGCTGCTCTCCAGCCTCTCATTCTCCAGTCTGTCTGTACATTCAGGGTTGCCCCATCCAAGGTGCCCAGCACTTTCTCTTGTTGAACTTCATATGGTGGGTAATTGTCCAGTCCTCTGATTTCTCAAGGTCACTCTGCTTTATGCATTAAAATATTATCATTTCATTCCTTCTCGTTTTCTCTTGCCTAGATTAAACTCCTTCAAATGCTTCAAGATTTCTTCATAGGTCATGTTTTTGCTAGTGATTTCATCTTATTCTAAGTATTTCAGCCTGTTGAAATTGTTTCTCAGAAATTAAAGCTTGGTATTCAGAAAATTGATGCAGTAATTCTGGTGATATTTTACTAGTTCTGCTTCCTCTTAAACATCAGCTCTCCTGTCAGGACTTACTAGGAGAGAAACCATTTTTTTGCAAGAGCATAACACTGCCGACTCATATTTAGTTGTCATTTCAAGGCATCCCTTCACAGTTGCTATTTCATCAGTCCACGCTCCTTCCCAAACCTAGAGCATAAATACATTGGTACATCCACCATTCCTCTGAGCAGACCTACACTACACAGCTTGTTTTTGGCATAACCACTCAATCTCTAATTCATATATACATTCAGGACTATAATTAAAATTACAGTTTCATGCTCTAGACATTTTCCTTCATCATGGAATACTGGGCACTAGTGTCCGCTTCAGGCACTGAAGGAGGTAGGCTGTAGATGTGACTAAAGAGGAAAAAATCTTACAATTTTCTATGCCTAGCGTTTAGGTTTAAGGCCTTATTCCGGGCAAGTGAGCACACAGTTTGGGGTGGATGATAAAAATTAAGAATGATGGAACATTATATCCAAATATGTATGTCTTCTCTCTGACAGTCTGTGACTACTTATAATCTTCCTCATGGACCTCACAAGTCTCATGACCATTATCTTCCACTGAGTTTTTATGACACATATGTATTCTTATAATATGTAGAAGACTAGTTGTGTGGGCAGGAGCTCCAACATGAGTTAAAAGAATAAAAAAAGCAAGGAGCCAAGTCCACCTAAATTTCTCAAGTGAATAATGTGAGCAAAAGAAAAAGAAACACAAAGAATAGAGGCTTAGAATGGATATACCTGGAGCTGTGTAAGGTATACATAAAATCTCCCTGGATTGCCTAATTCATAGGTCATTCTACATAGGCTTTTCATATTTGGGTTCATCTCTGAATTGCCCTTTATGAAACTTGTGTGTCCCAGTAGCTCCTTAGGCAAAATAAGCAGAAGCAGCTCAGCAATGATGAGGAAAGAGTGGTCAGAGTGACAAGCTGGTGTTGGCAATGCAGGTGCCCAACCACTGTCAATCCTTTTTTAAATATCACTGGTTGCTTATCTGAGCTCTGAGCACAGTATTTACAGACTTAACTGAAATAAATAGAATCCTTCTGAATACTTAAGCTGTGTAACATCAGACCCAAATGGGACATTCAGATTTTTCAATAGTGTGTGTAGAATACAGATGTCATTAGCCAAAATTTCCCAATGTATGTCCATTTCAGAGCACCACTTTATGTACAATTAATTGAATATTTCTGTGTACATAAATAATGAGCAGATCAAGTTAAGACCTGCATTGTGCAGAGCTCAGCCAACTTGTATCTTTTCAAATTTTATCCTATATCTGGG
The DNA here is from genome assembly GCA_013397935.1 of Dasyornis broadbenti. Lineage (NCBI taxonomy): Eukaryota > Metazoa > Chordata > Aves > Passeriformes > Dasyornithidae > Dasyornis > Dasyornis broadbenti. The sequence goes on along the minus strand of VZRN01003245.1, from coordinate 1,392,900 downwards.
AACAAATTTTATTATTTTAAACATAGCTGTATTTCACATTGCCAAGGTACTCTAACTTCAGAAGTTCCTTGGAGGCAAGGTCCAAGTACCATAAGATGGATTGTTCATAATTTCTTCCATCTGAGAAACAAATTCTACCTTATGTTAATTTAATATCTGTTGGGGTGAAATTTGCATTTACTTTTATGGAATGACAGGCCTCCCTAACCTCAGTTTAAAAAGACAGAGGAAGTTATTAGCACTCACTGGAATTATTATGAATTCTACAGAAAAAAGAAAAAGGCTGTGTTAAACTCTGTGCATGTGTATAATAGGCACAACTGGCTTGTGATACACAGTAAGTCATGCAACCAGCTACCATTTGTTTGACACTCTTTTAGATACTTTATGCTACTTTAATATACAGTTGTCTCTTTAATCCCATTAGGTATCATCTCACAATCGTACACATGGAAGAATAAATTTATCATTTAAGTTCCAGTGTCATCCACTTGGTATGTAGTTATTATAAATGGCACTCATATAAAATTGCAGAGGTAAAAATTTCAGAGAGAAGAAATATTAAGGGAATAAATGATGGAATAAAGGGGGAGTGAGGGGGCAATATCAACTGTATTTAATTAAACTATTGTGAAATTGCTGTACTTTGGTGTTGTGATAAAAAAGAGGCACAGAGCCTTAAGGAAATGTATACATCAACATTACATTTTTTTCTTTTATTCATAAATGTAGGAATACCTTCCTTTCTGAACTGATGAAGAAGGTGCATTTAAAATCAGGGTAACACTGACAAGGGCTACAGAGCACATGCATGTCTAAAGGTATTTTATCAGTACACATTGAAAACATTAAAAAACATCTCTTGAGACTACTTCCCAGACTATTTTATGCAGAACACTGTCTAGACTGCTTCGTGTAGCCAAAAGAGATACTTTCTGTCCCAAGTGGTGTATGCTTGTTTCACTAACTCTACAAAGATATGTTTGCTATGATCCCCTCAGGCTGCTTCTTTGAAGACTGAATCTGAAATTATTTCTATTATGCTATTGGTAACAGTTAGGCTCAATGGAAGGAACTGAGAGGCAAGGACTCTATTTAATTATAGCTTAGCATCAAACCAGGCCTAGTCTTTGTTATTAGGGTAAAAGGTATTCACAAAACAACAACAACAGCAAAAACAACAAAAAAGAGATAATAATACTGAGATTTCCTGGCACATGCACTGAGTTTTGCCCAAGAAGAAGAAAGGCATGATTCTGTGCTTTCAGTATTCTAGAAATATAGCATCAAAAATACATTGTGATGAAAAGTGCCTCACCAAAATAAAACATAGGACAACTTCCTTCTTTCCTCACCAAAAAAGTTATTGTGGATTTTTTCCAGCCTTTCTGTACTCCATTTCTATTTATGGCAATGCGATTTGCATAAGATCTCCTGTGTATAGGTACACAGGAAATCACCTGAGTTTGTGTGATCTCTTTCCCACCACACAAGAACTCAGCTCTTTCCTTTTCATAGATTAACATCCCAGCTGCGCTGAGGTGTGCGGGGAGAGGGAGCCCGGAGGGCATGTTCTGATGATTGCCCTGCCTAAGCAGGACTGACCCTGGTTTATCTGCTGATCACGGCTCCAACTGCATCCATGGATCTCAGTGCAGGGTACTGTGCAAAGGCTACAGATCATAAATGAAAGAAACACAGATGAATGGGAACCTCTAAGACATAGGGAACAAAAGACCATAATAATTGTATACAGCAGTGAGAATTCCAGTACAACAGGAATTAAAGACCCTTCCACAAATCCTCCGGTTCACCCCTCCACTCTGAGGCAGAAGCAATTGTACGGCCATAAGGCTTGGCAGGCACTTGTCTGATCTACTCTTCAAGTGAATCAGTATGAAAATTGCACAGATACCTCAGATCTTGGTGCTCCACCAAACTTACAGTTAGAAAGTTTGTCTCATATTAATCTTCATTGCTACAGAGCTGACCAAATCTCTTTATTCTTCCACAGCAGACAAACAGACATGGAAAATACAGCATTCCCATATTCTTTGCCTGTTTCCATGTTTTTGGCTAAACCTTCTCAATCTTCTCAGGACTAAAAAATTGCAATTCATCGGAGTTCTTTTTCATTCTGAATGTTTTCTATGGGCTCACTTTTCTATATGTAGGCCCCATAGGCTCATAGGTGCACAAGACCCAGAAATGTTTAATAATTCTACCTGATGCCTTACCAATGTTCAGTAGAGAAGTGCTTAATTGCCATCACTTATAGGCTGTACTTTACATACATGTCCTTGCTTCATATTTTGATGTTTTGGCAACAGCTTGAAACAATTGACTTGTCATCTTGTGTTTGCTTGCAGACAAGCAGTCCATCAAATATCATCCCACAACTGATTTCTATATTGACACAAAACCTTATTTTTGTCCTTCATATATTCTTGTTCTCCAGCATAAGAATAAAATTTTTCTTCCTGTTATGTTTAAAATGAGTGAATTTCAGGGAGAATTTCCAAAACTTTCACTATGCAGCTTCTACTAAATACTCATTTAATGTGTGTAACTGGAGCTCTAGACATGTTGAGTCTTCAGCAGTTCTTTTTACCAAAGGTGAATTTTAACTAGTGGGTCCTTTCTTCAGTTACCTTAGGTACATATTTATATATTTTGCCAACATTTCTATCCATATAGCTTTATTTATAGAGACACTATATTTTAAACTTAACTGTCTCCATAAATCCCTAATGTAAATGTAATTGCATCAATATATCTGTACTTATTAGTTATCTTGCTCTTTGAAACTAGCATAAAAAATAACTTTTTACTATAATAACTGCTACCGATTATCAGTGAGCTATTAACTACACCAGCATGAGGAAATAGAAATGTAGAAAGAAATGGATCATGGTACAGGCAGTGCTTAAGTATATCCTATTCTGATCATAAGTGATATCAGTTAAGATATTTCTGTCCCAGCTGCTTGCTTCTGCACAATCCAATGTTCTTATCTCCTGAAATCCATAGCAGATCTATGTGTGTGGCTGTCTGTACCTTGGTTCTCTCAGAATACTATACTGAGAAAAGGCACATCAAGTAACCAGAAATTCTTCACTTTGTATGACTCCTCCAGCCTCATCAATATCTGTCACTGTTCAACCTTGAGGTATATTTATGCTGTATAGCACAATATGGTGCAAAGATTCATCAGCAAGCAATGAATGCCTTGCTTGAAGATCAGAAATTCATCAGACACTCTCAGAGTGATTCTGTGCCCAAGTTAATAAACCTGCTGAGACATGAACAGGGGATTAAGGAGAAGTCAAGTCATGATGGCAGACCACAATGAGCCATACCTTGTGGTGGGAAAGCAGCAAGAAGCTGGAGCAAATTATTTCGTAACCTGCTTCAACTCTAGAAAGATCAGTTCATCTGGTCCAATTTTCTGCACCTTTTGAAAATACTATAAAACATTTTAGTGTATCTAGGAATGAAAAACTCAATAATTTTCTCAGGACCTTATAATCTCTTTCTCATCTGCCTTCTGCTTGTTCAATAAATTCTAAAAAAGGCAGAAGCGTAATGATCTCAATCCATTTCAAGAGATGGAAAAATATCTAGCAGTATTTGCCCAGGGAAACAGTACTAGATCTCGCTGTTATGAGACACAATTAAATGTAAATGTTCCTTAACAGCAAAAATACTACTTAATGTATGAACACATAAAATGGACTTGAAAACTATGGGATTTTACACCTATTCATAAGAATTTAGTGTTGTTCTTATAAAAACAACCAAAAATGTCTTGTTGTCCCAAGGTTATTTTTTTTCACTTTCTCCATTAATTGTAGCAAATTTCAAGGTCATATGTAAAGTTACTGCACAGCAATGTGCACTAATGTAGTAAATGCACATGAATGTGTACTCACATATCAATTTCTGTTTATTTGTAAAGCAGTTAAACAATCTTTGCTTCAAAACTTTTTTTTTTAAATGGACAATGTCCAATTAATTGTTTTTAATTATCAGTTTTACCTATGTTACTTTCAAGACTCTCTATCTTTAAAATAGAGATTATATTAGTGAAATCTAACCCTATGTGATTTAAAACTAACTTAAACTGTTTCAGTAAAAATATTCACTAGGTAATGAAATTGAGTGAATTACACCACTGTCAGTTTAAAAGATAAGATAAAAATATTTTTTAAATTATGTGGGTTAAGAATGGACTCTTGTATCTCAGAACACAGTGGGAAATCATTGTCAAATATTATTTTCCTACATAAATTTTCGATTTGATGGTTGTAGGCGCAATGATCCATGACCTAGAACAAAATTCAAATCTATTTAAGAATTTTCATAGGACGTTAAAGATATACACACACAGTACAATGAAATGCCATTAAGAATTACCAGATCACATCCCAGAAGCAGCATATCTGGATTCTCCTATACTGTTAGTAAACTAAATGCCTTGCATCTCTGAAGAGATTTTTGAATTAGGCATAGAGATGATGTGGCAGTGGTTGTTTAGCTTCTGATTTTGAAGCAAGTAATTTGAGGATATGTTGAAAATCTCTGCAACATATTTTACAAGGGCAGACAGTGATAGGACAAGAGAGAATGGCTTTAAACTGAGTGAGGGTAAGTTTAAATTAGATGTTAGGGAAAAATCCTTTGCTGTGAGGGTGGTGAGATACCAGAACAGTTTGCCCAGAGAAGTTGTGGATGACACATCCACTGGCAGTGTTCAAGGCCAGGTTGGACGGGGCTCTGAGCAACTTGGTCTAGTGGAAAGTGTCCCTGCCCATGGCAGAGGAATTGGAACGAGATGATCATTGAGGTCTCTTCCAACCCAAACCATTCTATGGTTCTATGACACTAATGAGGTATAAGTATGCCTGAGGAACTAAGGCTAGCAAATAATGATGACAGATGGGTCAAACAGAGTGATCTGAATGTCTTTGTTGGGATTGTCACTTTAAGTTCCTTTAATGAAACAAAGCTCAAGATTATACAAGGAATTACTAAAAAGCAGATACTGAAAATGTTGCTAGCATCATGCTTTAACATCATGTGTAATTTGCAGTGAATAAGTGAACTAATATGTTCTGGTGCCTTCTAGAAGTAAAAAAAAAAAAAAAA
>VZRN01003245.1:1355134-1387737 GCA_013397935.1 Dasyornis broadbenti | reverse complement strand
AAAAAAAAACCTAAATGAACCTTTGAATATTAGCACAGGAGAACCATTGAAATAGGGAAGGAGACAATGTTTCATCTTCAGAAAGACTGGTAATCATTGATGAAGCTAGTATACAGTTCGGTTCACCATATTTCATCAGTAAAAGCATAAAAATGAAGCCATAATAAAACAGAGGAAATGCATTACTTGCATTAAACAACCAAATAACTTAGTTTGTTTATTCTGTTTTATTTCAGCAAATAATTTTTTAGAAAGAATATAATATATTGGAAAAGTATTTTGATCCAGAAGATCAAGAAATTCAGGTTAAAATTTCCTTTTACATTTATAGATAAAAGAAATGGTTCAGTTCTCTACATCTAGTTCCTGAAAACTGATGGCAAGATCCTTTCCAAAGCTATTCTTCAACCATGAACATGCCATTGGTCTCAATAAAACAGTAAGAGAAGTAATTTCTATGGTAGATGATATGTAAGGAATCAAACTAAGGGAATCATGCTTTCTTCTTTTAAAAATAACATTGATTTTTGAAGACATCTTAGTAACTAATCTTGGAAACATCATAATTACATTGTAATGCATTCATTTGTGCTTTATTCTGACTAATTCCAATACTGTGAGAAAATAACCGCTATGAACTCCTAGGGACTACTGTTGTTCAAGCACACTCCCCAAGACGTTGTTGAATCGAGACATTTCTGGTGAGTCTTGCCATCCACACCCACTGCTGTGGTATTCAGTACCACCTACACAACCCCTGTAGGGCAGCTGGAGAATGGGGTAGGGAGCTACAGCTCTTCCTGTGTGTATCCCCTTCACTCCCATAACATTTCAAACATCGCAGAAAATGCTTCCTATTGCTGTTACCAGTCCTCACATGAGTTCAGAAGCTCATCCTTTGGAAAGGTAATTTGCTGGCAGATCTCCTCCTACTGGAGAATGTCATTCTCCCTAGGACATATTATGGGCAAAAAGAGAGAAGAGGTTTTCTTTGGGGAGTGGGACAATGCCAGATGCGCTTTGCTTTGATCTGCTTGTCTCCTGGTAACCTGCCAAGAAGGAAGAAGCAAGAAGAATGCTCCTCAGAGCCTTGGATGCATAGGAAGAGGTGGATAAAAGCAAAGAAAGAGGAGAGATGCTGAAACCCAGTGCTGAGAGGGAGGGTAAGGGCAGTTGCGTTCAGGGCACCTGGCTTACAGCTGCAAAGCAGAGCCACAGGAGTGGCAGTGATGATCACTCAAGTAATCTCCCTCACTGCTTTCCCAGGTGGGGATCCTACATCCTCACTCCTGGTCCCACAGGACTGAACAGAGACTGGGACAATGTTAGATGATGGGAAAGCTGGGAATTATAGGATGGGGGAGTTGCAAAATTAAATATAGGAAAGAAAAAGAGAAGCTGATCTAAAAAGAAAATTTATGGTGTGCAAGTTGTCCTGCACTGAGTCCTTGGCATGCTAACTGCCATCACCAGTTTGGTATATATATTAAATTAGACTCATAAATTTATAGAGAGTCATTAGGTTAGCTAACTACATCAGTGTGGGCCCACGTTACCTAGATACTGTGGCAAAAGACTGACTGGACATGAAAAAGATCTTGCAATGTATCCATGAGGTTTCAGAAAAATCCATCTTGCTAACATAAAACACTTATTTTTTCATTGTAGGCATAAAGGTAGCTAAGTGCAGCTCGAAAATCTGTTTGTTACCATGGAGCCCACACTTAGAGCAATATGGTAAAATTCAGCAATTTTAATGTGTGATGTGGGAACAGTATAGAACTGTGGTTTTCTTAGAGTTACATGGATGGGCCCAAATGGAGAAATTGATTACACATCAGCATCCTACAGAACACAAAGGCTAAGAACAGTGTTTTTAAGTGAGCTACATTGAGCAGTACATAATTAATTACTGCCTTCCCATCAAATTACTTTTGTTTTACAAGTAACCTCTAGAGTAGCTGCAGATCTTCTGTTGACTCCTCCGAGATAAATATTCCACACATAAGTGGAATATTTTTCCAGACAGTATTTGGGAGATTTAAAGATAGTAGAGCTTTACAATAAATTACTGAATATCAGTATTTTAATTGTTTCCACATTTTAAAGTAAAAGTAATTGAAATTAATCTTTTCAATTATCCAGTAAAAATAAAATGAAATATATGTTTTTCATATTTTTGGCATTGATTTTGGTATAGGAGTTACTTGAACTGATATATACTTTTTCAGGCTGTTACTAAGATTGATGTTAATACATTTCTTATTCTTTTTAATCCTCATATGAAATCCAGTGGGGGAGATTGCAATTTGCAAGGCTGATATTGCAAGTCTGTTAAAACATTGTACACTCCCTGTCATCTAAGCATATTTTCTTATTTCTTGTAGCACTTTCCAGATGCTTTCCATACATTAATTTCCAGTCTCTTTTTCTCTGATGATAAAAAAAGACGTTCACATACTACGAGTAAGGTAATTTTTTTAGTAAATCCACTTTTAAAAAGCTGGGGTTTAGGCCTATCAAATTATGCTCACCTGTTCTGTGGTCCAGTACAGGACCCTTGGTTATGCCAACACAGCCCTTTGTGGGTCCACCTTGCAGCCTAGAAGGAAGAACAAATTTGTCTTTAAAAATAAGAAAGGGCTATTGTTCTTTTACTGGCAGATAACTGTAATTCATACCTGCTCCCCACTGCAGCATCCCTTGGTGTAGTGCTGGAGACAGTGTAAGGAAAGGACGGAAGTAGCAGTGGTTCTGGAGGCCAATATCACTGACCAGCATCACCATGTATGAAATAACTGCAGCAACATTTCAACTCCTCTAAGGGAAAAAAAAACTATACTTCAGTCCTTTGCTCTGATCTGCATATTATTTGGTCTTGAATGTGTTATACTTTTTTTCTGCTGACCTGTAGTTTTGATGTGAATTTACTTTTCTACTGTGCCTGGCAAAAAGAGACTCTGTCTTCACCTTGGCGTCCTCTTCCTGTTCTGGTGTCCCTCCTCTTCACATTAGGCCAGTATTTGCATCATGAAGGCATGTAGTAGACCAGATCAATCACTGACCTTCTGAAAAATAAGCAAGTATCATATTGTATTAGTATTAAATGTGTTGTGAGAGAGTGAAAATAAATAGTTGGGGGCATAAAGGAGGTAAGAGTAGCCATCTCTTTCCAGTGACTGTACTAATTTATCAGCATATCAAAGTACAGTCTCAGAAAATAATTACAGGTAGTAACTTTCGTCTAAGAAAACCGGGGGTTTTTCACTCTGTGTCAGTACATCTTTACACCTAATGCAGTGTTTTACAATGCTTCCTGAACATAGCATGTTTTGCATTTTTGTCAGCTTTTTTCAAATGTTTAGAGGAGAGTGAAAACTATAATGAGTAGGGAAAAGATGGCTGTGAAATATACTGAAGGTAAGCAGAATGGATCTCTTATGGCTCATCTGGCAGACTCCTGGCCTCTAGAAGAATGTGTTGTTTGGAAGAGACAGTATTTACTTTCAACTAAGTATACATCTATTATTCAATGTATGACACCTGCTTCATTCCCATGGAGTTTTTTAAGGCTGCACAAGACACAATTCACTGCTAGCAGAATAAATTGCACATTAGAATCCAGCATAGGTAGGATCTGTCTCTTAGTTCCATGCAGAAAGGGAAGATGTCAGTCACACATGATTTTATCGCAACTCTAAATTTAGTCTAAAAGGTTTTTCTTTTTATTTGTCAGTGTTTCTCTGTTCTTGTGCACACAAACTTCAGGAGCTTTACACTGAAGATTAGTACAGGTCTTACAGCTCATCTCTCCCACTCCACCTTCCAGAATTTATTTAAAAGGCACAAATGAACAACTCTTTTCAAAACAATTTCCTTCTGAAGCAAATTTTCTGCTTTGAGCAAGTCCCATTTTGTTGACATTTTTCAATTCTTACTGGAAAAAGGAAAAGAAAAGACAACAAAAAAATCAATCCATGTGAAACCATCTTCCTCTACTGAAATGGCCAGATGTCAATACCCTTTTAAACCATTAAGCCATCCCCTTTTGGGAACTGAGGATCAAGCACATAAAAATCCATGTTTTAAACCTCAGTCATTCTTCTTCAGCAAAACTACATCTTCCACAATGCCAAACTAGTGCTGCCTAGCAAAATATAAACCCTTATCCTGATTGGTGTCTAGGGATGCTACTGTTGTGCAAAATATAATTAACTTTATTGATGCACAATTGTGTCAACATCCCTTTACCTATTAGAGAAGGATTGTCTGTCCTCAGCTTTTGTAAACACAATTAAATATAATAGTTAATTAAGGTACTGAAATCACCTAATAACCAATTGTATGTCTATCTAGAGACTTGCAGAAAGAAAGGACATCAAACTAGAAATACAAAATCAAAATCACAAATATTGTGATAAAACTGATCATCACTAGAAACTACTAAGGATGTTCTTTTCCACTACTTTCATCAGTTTTATCCAATAATTGCTTTAGAAATTTCAGAAGGGTATTCTGTAAGTTTCTTAAAGAATTCAGAGTGGTAAAACTGGTCCCTTTGACTTGATGAAAAGTTATCAAAGGAAAAAGCAACTCCTCAACAAATAACAGTAAATTGTGCATTGCTGCTAATTATAGATAACTGCAAATGGAAGAAAAATCAGTGTCTGTGATCCAAACCCCTTCAAGCAAAATGAGCAATGGGATCAGTAGAGGTTCTTCAGGGCTTTATCCAGCCAGGTCTTGAAAATCTCCAAGGATGGAGACTGTTCTACCTCTCTGGCAACCTGTTATACTAATTTCCCTCATGGGGAAAAAGCTTTTTATTCCCATATGGAATCTCTCCTGCATAAATACATGTCCACTGTGTTTCTTCCTCCAACCAGGCAATGCTGTGAAGAGCTTGACTGCATTGCCTTCATGGCTTCCCTCCAGGTACTGACCAGCTGGTTTAGGTTCCCCCATAGCTCCCTCTTCCCTCACTGAATGAGCCCACTTCCCTCAGCACTTCTTCATAGGGCAAATGCTCCAGCCCTGACCAGCTTGGTGAGCCTCTGATAAACTTGCTCCAGTTCTCTAATATCTTTCTTGTATTTGGGGCACCCAATCCTTGCTGCAGTGTTCTAGCTGTGATCTAAACAGTGCTGACTAGAAGGGAATACAGCCTAGGGTGTTGTTGCCTTTCTTTGTAGCACATAGGTTCCTGTTCAGCTTGCTGCCTCTCAGCATTTTTTGCAGAACTGCCTCCTGGACAGGCTTCCCACAGTCCCCAGCCTTTCCTGACGCCAGGAACGCTTCTCTCCAAGGTGCAGGACTCTGCGGTTGTCACTGCTGACTTTCAAAACTTTCCTTGTTGGTTCCATCCTCCAGCCTGTCTATGTTGTTCTGAAGGGCAACTTGGGCATTGAGCATGCTGGTTGATCCTTAAGTTTGGTATCATCTGCAAACTTGATGAGGGCACATTTCATAATCTCCTCCCAGTCAGTCCTTAAATGGGATGTGTTCCAGACAGATCCCTGCAGTATCCTTTCAAGAATTCGTGTGTTCCTCATCAGGTAGAGAAAGTCCACCCTGTTAACCACTACTCTCTGAGCCTGACGACCCAACTCGTCTTTTTACAATTTAGTTGCCCACCCATCCACTCTGTAATATCCCTACTTGGATATGAGAGTACTGTGGTTGACAATGTTGAAAGTCTTGATAAAATCAAAGAAAATCACATCTACTACTGTCCTGTAATCTAAAAAATCAAGTATTTTGTCATAAAAAGCAGTCAGGCCAGTCAGGGCTGATTTACAAATCATGAATCTCTGCTGACTATGTTGAACCATCTAACACACACCAGATTTTTGTAATTAAAAAAATAATTTTCTTTTAACCACTCCTTTTGTCTGGTGTTATTTTACCCTTACACTGCTTCTTGGACCCTAATGTTGTCAGTCTCAGCATTCCTCCAGCAGATTAGGGAAGGGATGGAGGGGAATGTTAGCAGTATATTACTTCAGCAGCACATTGACTTCTTTGTTAACAGGACAATGATATTCATGGGTATCTGAAAATCCACATGGAGAGCCATCTTTTTGCTTTCACAGCTGACTTCCTTCTTACTCTTTGCTATTTACTTTGAAAATTGCACAATCTCATTCCCCAGCCCCAAATATCACAAATGTTTTTGTTTTGTATACACTATGTATGTTTGTCCAATCTGTACCATACACAACATTTCCAGAGGTAAAGCACAAACAGCTCAGGCAACAAACACTTTACCACTAGACAATTGCTACAACAGAAATCACATTCACTTGGCTCCCAAACATGTGACACAAACAGAGGAAGAGCAGCAGTGATGTTCAGTGAGGAACACTTGGAGCATACCCCATGGGCTGCCAGGGCACTGGAGTCACCAGCAGGAACGGCACACTGTGCCTGCCTGTGCTGCAGCTGCAGGCTGATCACACTCCTGGCCTCTCACCTCACTTCACTAGAAATGTAGTAGGAGGAAAAAAATAATCACTTCCCATGTCTTACAGTAACAAAAATATTTGGAACTTTTGTGACAACATCAGGAGTCAGAATCAATACCCTTTAGAAGAATTTTGTGCTGTTCTCATGAAAACAAAATCCTGTTGTCCCAGAACAGATTCTCTCATTCTGTGTGCAAGAGGCCAATCCACACACAGAGTCAAGGCATTATAGTTCTGTGCACAAAGGGGTCTGGATGGCAAATTTACAAAGCCAGCCTATTGACTATAAAAACTTTTCACTACTTATACATTTTAGCAAACAAAGGCAATAATGTTCATTGGCTACAAAAAGATAAATCAGGAGTCAGAGTGAATACAAGATTAAGAACCCTGGTTACTTCCTCATCAAAATTGTCAATGATCTGTACATACATACAACTATTATTAAAATTTAGCCAATTCATGTGGTACCATTACCACAATGTCCTTCTACACACACTGGCTTCAAATGCATCTTTAGGTACCAAAACAGAGAGCAGGCTAGAGAGACTGCTGGGATCTTGAAGCTAAAGACTGAATATCTGGCTAATAGTCTAGACCAACTCAATACGTGTAATGTATTCAGGTTTCTACCAAGTTCTGACAACTCAGACATCTCAGAGGAAGAGAATTTAACTCATTAGCATCAAACTGTCATAGGCAGGAAACTCCCCATTTGTCAAATTAAAGATGCTTGGGCCATGCTAGTTAAAAAGAAAGTCTGGTGAGAGTAGAGAAAAGTCCCAAATTCTTGTTATGTTCCATACTTAATTTCTTTTCAGGAATGGAATGACTATTATACACATATTGTCATGTGTGCCTGCCTGCCAGAGAAGAAAGAGGGAGGGACAGGGTAAGAAAAGTGCCCTCCTCATGGAGCACCCAGCCCCTGAAAATGTTTGGAGAAGGACTAGTGACTGACAGGTTAACTGCTTTGAGAGGGCCCTGAGGGTAGACCGTCATCAGGCCTTTTCCTGATGAAGCTGCCAACAATTACGCCAAATAAAACAATGGTTTTTCAGTATGAATAGATATTTTCCAGCCTCCTGGCTACAGTTTACACGCTTCTTGGCATTGAAAAGATCATATAAATACACATGGAACAAAACAGGCACTTTTTAAAGGTAAGTTTGCTTTAACTACCCTTGGATATGTGTAGAATCTAGCACTATTTGCCATTTAGCAAATGCCACATACAAAATATATTAGTCAAAAATACATGCTCTTGAACAAGACGCATGTTAAAAGTTCATGAATTCAAGTTTAGATTTAGTATTCAAGAGCTGACATTAATTTGCCATGGGAATATATTGATGACACCTTTCATGAAGGGCACTTTGGCATCCCTTACCACCAAGAACAAACTGAAATAACCACTGTTATTAAAGTAATTTAATTTAGCTGTTGTGTGAGTGAAATTTCACACTGACACATGGAAAGCACTGAGCAAGATTTTAGTTCCTAAAATAAAACTGATTTTCCTGACAGATGCCTATGTTTCACAACAGTAGCCATGATGCAACTATGGAAACCAACTGAAAAAGGCATCAAAGAAAATGTTCACTATAGGTTGGATATAAGTCAGATAATATATTTTGATTAGTAATTTCCTCCCATATTTAATACTACTTTTGACAAGTAGGAGACACCATAAAGAGGAAGGAAACTAGTGTGTCTCATGTCTAAACATGAAATTAACTTAATTATCATAACAAGAAGGTTTAAGATATGCATTTGGGAAGAGCTTTTTAGCACAGATAAAGAAACAATTGGATGTATTGCTTAAGAACAACATATAGTTCTTACAGCTGGATTTTAAGTACAAGTGAAAAACACATCTATTAGTGTGAAACTGTGATTCCTGGTCATATTGAAGCCCCATTTTTCATTTATTTACATGATGCAAAACACAGTGATTACAAGTCTAAACTTCCTTGAAGAGCAAGAGCAAAATAAGACTGTCCTTCAGGAAGTCATATGTCTATTGGGACAAAAAGCCTCCACATGATAAGATGCGGAGCGTAATGAATGCGAAGAATAGACTAAAGATGCATCACACATGTTTGTAGCATTGCTAAAGTTGTCTGACACTGCACATTTGAAGACCATCATTTTCAAAAGCTTTTAAATTAAATCAACATTTAGCACTTAATCCTTCCATTTCACTTAGCTGTGGAAAGTAAGGCACCTAATTGATTACTGCCTTTTAGGCTCCCTCTAGTGACAGCAGAGGTAGATAAATGCTTCTAGAAGATTACTTTGTTTTAAGAGGACTGTTTAAGCTAGGTGATTACCATTGATCTCCACAGAACACAAGAGCAGTCAGCTAAGACCAGTTCAGCAGCTGTGACTGCACGAGCAGAGCCCCTCGCAGAGATTGTGACTTATTTGCACTCTTTCATGTGAAAACATATAGGATACCTATAAGGTATCTCTGAAGCTATCTGAAGACTACTTTTTAGACATATGAGAAATCCTTCCCAGATGTTAACTTGAAAGTTTGTGTTGGGCTTCAGATGCTTGAGGAATGTACCACGGGTCTCTGAAGTTTCACTGTTACTGCCCCTTCTTAAGATCTGCTTTAAAAAGTATTTACCTAAATGCTGCTCTTCCTTGCCCCTTAGGAAATACCATATGCACAGGGCATCCTGATTAGCTGTATCCTCACATTCAATCAGGCTAAAGAATGCCCCTTTTCAGGTGATTTCAGTTACTACACAGAAGCTTGTTAAATTAGGTGAGAATATTTCTTTCAGCTTCACTCAGAACTACTGACAGCTGTGACAGATTAAATGCTAAACTAGAGATGAAATATTTAATCAATCACAAAGTAGTTTTCTGTGAAGCAGGGAGAAGGTAAGAGAGGTGACTACATTCTTTAACTATGATGCATTTGTGTGTTTTTATAACACCCTTCAACCAATGATTTACAGAACTTCCTGGCAACTTTCAGAAAGCTTTTAGAATACAAAAGAAGCAGTGAAATCAAAGAAAAATAATTCTTTTCTTTCCTCTTCATCCTCTAAATGTAAAATTGTTGTTTTCTAACCCCGACACATCAGAGACATAGTTAATGAATTATTTGGTAGAAATGAAATTCAGTTTTAACTGAAATAAGGTAAAAATCTTCAGGAAAGAGTAATCTTCTTGGAATATATGTCACAGACTGCAGCTAGCAAAATAAAATTAATGTCAATGTCACTGGTGAAAGAACAACAATTCATTTTATTAAGGAAAAAATAAAAAATGAGATCTCATCAGCCTACATTCTGTTTAAATTTGGATTTATATATGCAAAATCCATTTCTTATTTGAAGCAGCAGACTAGTCTACCTGCTTTCCAGGGCATTTTCTTTGCATACCTACCTTTCTAAACCTTCTTCTTACCTTGGAAATCCCTTGACACTATCTGCACACACCACCCAGCGTTCATAGAGAGATCCTCTCTGCTAAGATGAGAACATTCATCGCAACCCAGGCTTGGGGCGAAAACTTCAGAAGCTTAATTTACATTCCTGGAAATACCCAAAAGTTTAGATCTGTCAGGCCTACCACTAATTTCATTTGATGTAGTGGTGATATTTTCCTTCCATGTAATCATTTTTCTGATTAGGAAATTAATTTGCAAGGAAGTAATTTAGTCAGTTTTTAGTGGACAAGTAGTCAAAAGACACAGGTCAGCTGTAAGCTGACTTGAGCTCACCATTAATCATTGCTCAGTCCTGACTCAGTTATTACAGGGACAGCTGCTACAGGACTTCAACCTACACCAGCCAGGTCAGACAGAGCCAGAGTCAGGGCTGGAGGCTGGACAAATGGTGCCCAGGCCCTGGGCAGGGACTCTGGCCAGACATGATGGGGACAGACTGCTCTGGTGTTTGAGCGACCCATGGATGTGTGAAACAACACATCCTGGTGGACAAAGAGGGTGCAGAGAGGCAGGGATGATGCCTGCAAGGAAAGCCCTGTCCTGGTGGTCCTGAGAGAAGGAAGAGCACTTGCTGATGGTGGTGGTGATGGCTATGTGAGTATGGATGGTGTTTGCGTGGGTGCCAGGAACAGCCCTGCTTTCTGTACTGATCTCTGCAGCCAGACTTGTGTGATCTGTGTATCTGCATGACAGGAGAATTCCCCTGAGATTAAACATTCACTAGATGTGGCTTCCTTTATCATCTTCTCTGGGCTGTGGCTTCACTAACAGGGTTCTTGCAATTTCCTTGATTGTAACTCAAGATCTCTGGTCCCTTTTAAGAAAATTGGCAGCCCACCACTGTCAAATGTTTATTGTAAATATATTACATTGACATATATCAAGCTTTCCACCTGGACACAGAAAAAATAATTACACCTTGCTTTAGTTTCATTTTATTAGGTCACCACTCATTAATATGGTTACACCAGTGAGAAAATTACATGGAACAGTGCTTGTCTGTGAAGAATCAGTTACTTAAATTACTGAAATATTTTTTTCTCTTTATCTTATCAACTTTGGCTGCATTTCACATTCTCAATGGTATGTGGTTTTGACAAATAGAGCTGCAGAAAAGGCTGCATGATATGACTATATACTTCATCAGACCATTGTAGTAATCTGGAAACCCATTTGAATTGTTAATTGCCTTGGTTTGTTGGTTTTATTTTAATGCATCATGCATGTCATGCATTAAATATCTGTCATGGTTTAACTAATGTAATTTTTAAGTTGCTCACTCTTTCATGATTTGACTAAGATTAGTTAGAATTATTAATCCTTTTGTAACGCGTATGCATTTTTAGCAAAGAAGGAATAAAAAAAAAATCTTATAACTGAATATACTTGAATTCTGGGGTTTTGACTAGTTTTGAAAAAGGTCAGCTTTATTTTTCCCATACAAAGGAATATTACCAGAACTTTAAATTTATTCAGATGGGAACTGTAATTTCTGTTAGGCCTACACACATACACACATATGAATCAGGAAGAGATCTACACAAATTCAGCTTTTCTATTCACTGTTTGAAAATCTCTTACAGACAGGCACGAATTGAAATCATAAAATCATGAAATTATTTGGAACCTTAAAGATCATCCTGTTCCAAACCTCCAGCCATGGGCCAGGATGCCTTTCACTAGACGACGTTGCTCAAAGCCCCATCCAGCCTGGCCTTGAACACTTCCAGGATAAAGCATCCAGAACTTCTCTGAGCAACCTGTTGCAGTGTCTCACCACCCTCATAGTCAAGAATTTCTTCCTACTATCTCATTTAAATGGACCCTCTTCCAGTTTAAAGCCACGACCCCCTGTCCTGTCACTACAGGCCCTTGGAAAAAGTAATTTTCCAGATTTCTTATAGGCTTCCTTCACTGGAGGGCTGCTTCAAGGTATCCCTGGAGCCTTTTCTTCTTTAAACTGAACAACTCCAACTCTCTCATCCTATCTTCATAGGAAAGTTGCTCCAGCCCTCTGACCATCTTCACAGCCCTCCTCCAGACTCTTTCCAACAGGTCCATGTGAGCAAAAGGAATAAATGGCTGGATAATTAATTTCTATTATCAGCAGCGTGCTTAGTACGTAATATGCTGGAAACCTAGGAGGAAACCACTAAGTCCTACCAAGACCCTATTACACGTTATGATATAGAAATGCCTGCTATATGCTGTAAACAATGCATACGAGTGGAGTTACTTTAAACTGAAATCTCACGTGCTCTGTGTACTCTTGTGTGGGAATTTTACCCAAAGTCATCTATAGCTGCTAAGGAGAATTAAAATGCTGCTAATGAAACTTCAGGAGTACAAAATCTTTGAGGATTAAGGCTAGGGTAGGTATGCATAAACTCCATTAGTCTGAGATTGTTTAGCACTGTCAGTGATGCAACATGCCAGTAAATAAGCATGAGGAATTTTGAAGACTTTCATCCTGATAAACAAATGACTGTTGACAAGAAATTTTGTCAACAAAATCCTAGAAATAGAGAAATACAGACATTAAAATGTAGGACACCTACCTTAGTCTGAAAGCACAGACAGTGAAAAGGAGCCCATTTGTGCATGGAGAAGTCCACAACTGAGGAAAAAATCTCAGGGAAACTTAACACATGAAGCTCTGTGAAGTTTCCTCAGTGTGTATCATTGATCCCTTAATTATTGCTAGAGGTATTTGACTGGTCATGCATTAAGAAAATATGCTACTGTCCATAACTATGGTTTTAATAACAGCAAATTTGGTTATGACTACAAAAATTTCATTAGGGTAAGAGAAGAAAATTACTTTCTAACATTTGTATTTGAAATTAATCTAGATAGGTGTCTGAAAATGTAGATAAGGGCTTAATAGCATATTCTGAAATACTCATCACTAATATCCACTAATTCCAAAAATCTCATTATTGGCACATGTTATTATTGCAGAGATTTTGATATTCCAAAATTTATAGACAGGAAGATGATGTTGTTCTAGCAACAGAGAAGTAGTTTATAAAAGAATACTTAGAGTCAAAGCAGACAAATGAATTTGCCATATCAGCACATAACACAAAATACCTGTTACAGGTGGTAATATCACTAAAATATAGATATACTCGACCAAATACATACATATACAGTATATATATATACCTGACCAAGACACCATCAGATGCTTTGCTGTGACATGCTGAGATTGGTCTAAAAAGTTGCAAATCTATGAGATAGGACATGTGGGATTGCTCAAGTATATAATTATGAGACATCACTTCACAGACAATTCTGAGACTATATTTTTGGACACTGTAAATATAGCAGCTAGGCTGAGAAGACAGCCAAAGACAAGCAATACCATTCCCAACAAGTTCTAAAGGAAATCAATTCATACCATATGTAACCATGCAGTTAAAATTGTCTCAGTATCAAGCATAGAAAGTAGTAAACATGACGAAAAATTTTTAAAAGTACTCTGGTAAACCCAGTGAAATAAATCTGAAATTGTACCAGGCAAATTATTAGAAAGTATAATAATCCGTAGAATTAAAGAGTTGATACTTGGATAAAAATATTTTGTGGAAGAATCAACATAGCTTTGTAAAGAGAAGTCATACCTCACAAATAAATGGTAGAAAAATCTATCTAGTATAATCCTCCATGATCCCCAGAAAGCACTCAGCAGACTTGTCCACCAAAGCCAGTTACAGACTGTAAGCTGTCGGGAAGTAAGAATGAAGTCCCCACAGGGACAAAGGTCTGTTTTAAAGCTATAAAACAAAAGTAAGGCAAAAGTAAGAATTAGTTACTTTTTTTTTCCTAGTGGAAGGAGGAAAATAACAAGATCCTCGAAAGATCTGTGTGAAGCTTTGTACTTCAACATGCTCAAGAATGATCTGGAAAATGGAACAATACTTAAGTGATTTGGTTTTCTAATGCCTCTAAGTTATTCAGGGCTCTAAAGGAACAGTTTAGCAGATGGGGTTGGGGATATAGCAAAAGAAACTCATGATAGTGAGCAACAACAAATGAAAATCAGTCGAGATAAAATAAACTAATGCACAAAGCAAAAAATAATCTTACCTTTATATTTTCATTATTGGATTCAGAATTATCTATCACTACTCAAGAAAAAGATCCTGGTGTTTTCTTGTGAAAACCTGATCACAGCAGAAGGCAAAACCCATACATTAAATAAATAAATAAATAAATAAATAAATAAATAAATAAATAAATAAATAGAAATAGAAAATAATATAGAAATGCTCATTATAAATCCAAAGTGCATCCACAGCCTGAATATATTGTGTTGCTTTGATGTCCTCCCACTCTTCAATTCATAATGGGTAGAATATAATTAGAGAAGGTTGAAAAGAACAATGAAGAATGGAGAATTAGATGTTCAACTGCTGCTGTAGGTGCTTTAATCCAAACTCAATCTTTCTTTTCAAAAAATTTTGCTTCATAGAGATGCCTATGGTCTACATATGCCTAAGTTTTAACCTGGCACCCTGAATACCAACAAATCTGCTCTTGGTCCGTCCAGAACTGCTGTACTAAACAAGCTAAAGTATGAAGTCTCCTGAGCTCCACATGAGCTGCAGTCAGACTTCTGCAGACTTTGCACACATGTCAAATGCTCTGGGCACTCAGAGAGCATGTTCACTGGGCTGAGGTCCTGCATCAGGTGAGGAAATGATGTAGCTTCCATAAATTCTCTCCGTGGACCCCTCCTTCAAGAGGCCATGAAGAGATATAAATGTTCATCAGTCATCTCTCAGAGGAATGAGTATGTTTTGGTCCCTCCCAATGAAGTTACTCCATTCTCTCAAATGAGCTAAATACAAAAAAAGAAAAAAGAATAATTTTAATATTGTACCAAATACCAGTTCAGCACAAAGCTAAAAACTCAGCACCAGGCAGCTCCTAAACTTTTCTGGTGTCTCTTGAAAGTGGGAATAAGCTTCTAAGCTACTCAAAAAATTCTTTTAAAATTGCATAATACAACAGCAGGTGGCACTATCACATCAAAACTTGTATAATAATTTCCTGTTCAAGTTGAAACAGCTTTTACTCCTAGATAATGGTAAGGAAAAGTGAGTGACATGCACATTACAATTTGTGAAATTTGCACATTATAATTAAATATAATTTCCTAAATATTCTTCTTCATTTCTGATCAACCATTTGAGTCTTGCAATGTTTTAAAACTAATGTTTTAATCCTTTGATTTGAGCTATTACATTTGCCAATACATGTGCAATGATCCCTTTTGTTCTGTTTAGCCATCATGGCAGTTCTACATTTCCAGAAGAAATAAGCTGAACCATATATATTTCTTCCAAAACTGCTTAATTAATAAGACACAAGACTGAAATTTCCTCTCCTTTCATATACAGTACAATGTATGAAAGCTGTAATGACAAAGAAAAATCAACTTTTACTGTTTTATTAAAAGATTTACCAAATGGTTGGAAATACTCAAACACTTCATGAATGCGGAGCAGGAACAGTCTGGCTACTCTGAAACACCAGTATCTACAGCCATAACAGTTCTATGTAGAAGTATCATCTGTAACCACCCCCTGAAAAGGCCCCAAAACACATGCTCCATGTTTGATATCGACAAGATAATTTTGAGTGCTTTTGTTCTTAGCATTTGAAACAGCTTATTCCCACAATGAGGTCAAATTTCTGAATTACAAACACGTTACAACTCACTGGGCCATGCAATGGACAACTAAATATGGCGCATGATTAAGAAGCCTAAGCCAACTATCAGAAGAGCAACTGCCTGTTAAACTGTCTGGTAACATTCTTATTTCCCTTAATCGCAAAGTGGGCTTCAGATGAAGACCCTCTCTTCTCAGGGTAGGTGACTTGGACCATAATCTTGAAGAGAAAAACTGTCAGAAATGAGAGCTCTCCCCTCCTTAGAGACATCCTGGCCCCAGGGAAAGTTTTCATATCAAACAATGTATTTCTAAATCAAGACATTTGGATGGGAATGGAAGTTGTATTTGTCTATTTTTTATTGTACTGGACTAAGAAAATCTCTGTTCCATCTTGAGTCAAATATTCGTAAAGCGTGAAACAGAGGATGCTACATCAGCATGTGTTTGTAAATCTGCCTGTGACTGTGTCTGTGACTGACTCTTCCCTTGTGCCCTCCTGCCCACAGGTCAGGGCTCCCTCTTCCACCACGAGCCCTCCTGGAGCAGGGACCCCAGCACCTCCCTCTCTCCCCCAGGAGGCACCATGCAAACACCACAGCAGGCTCCAGCAGGCTGCTGAGGAGTGCCATGCAAACTGCTGTGTCTCCACATATTATGGTATTTTGTAAAATCTTCCAGGCTCTTTGAAAATTTTCAAAGCAAAAAGCCCCAGGTAAACCATCCCTTTTTCTCTGAGACAATGCCTCTGACTGCCAGCTGATTTAGTGACAGCGAAGCAGCTGTAGAAACCTGACACACACTTCCCACACACATCCCCCAACCCTGACTCCAGTGAGGCCAGATGTGGGATAAACGGCTTTGAATGCAAGGCATTCAAATCCCATGAGACCTTTTGAGAATCCTGTCTTTGAATACTTAAGAGTTTTACTTAAGAGTGTATTTTGCATTTGGATTGTGAACAAAAGTTTAACACTTTCTTAACAAACACGAAAACCAAGACTTTTATTTGACTTTGTATTACAAGAGAAAATGGGATTATTG
This sequence comes from Dasyornis broadbenti, assembly GCA_013397935.1. NCBI lineage: Eukaryota > Metazoa > Chordata > Aves > Passeriformes > Dasyornithidae > Dasyornis > Dasyornis broadbenti. The sequence continues at coordinate 1,371,079 of VZRN01003245.1, read as the reverse complement.
ACTAATATCATGGAAATTCTGGAGCCAAGACAGAAAACAGGAAAATAATATCAGGTTTTAAAGAGAATTATAGAATTTGAAGTAGGGATTTGTAATAAATGGATGATTATCCATAATGGAGTTAAAGGGAATTTCATTCCAGAGGAAAATTTGATATACAAATATTATTTTTGGCCTGCAGTGGTAAATATAGATTAATAAAAATAAAATTAAAAAATTTAAATACTGCAGGAGTCTTGCTGAAATACTTGAATCTGCTAATATAAAAATGTATTTGAGTTGTAACTGAAAAGCCAAGTTTGTGACATTTTGGCTTTTTGGTATAATATCTTACAGGCATCACATTACTAAAGAGACAGCCAGATCCAGCCCCAGCCTAGGTCTGTGCAGCAGCACAGGCTCTGTGCTTCAGGAGACCAAAATAGAAGAGCAGTGCACAACACTGAGGGGCAGGTAGGGATTCTCATTTAAATAAAATGTGTGACATTCTTCCACCATTGCTAGATGGCTCCAAAATAGATCTTGGTCTCTTCAGCAGCATCTGTGTGTTCATTATGCTGTTTCTGCTGGCATCCAGAACATGGAGTGAAATGCAACAAACAGAAGCTGAGCAGGCGGGTTGGACCACATGACTTCCAGAGGTATCTTCCAACTTCAATCACCCTGTGATTCTGTAATCCCAAATCTTTTCTAATCAAGATTTGCTAAATGAAATTACAGATACTAGGGCCTTCTTATAACTGTAGGTAATTTTTTGTGTACTTTTCAAGGGATTAAATTAGATTAATTTCCCCAGGCTCTCTCTGTAGTTAGTGTTATCCCTGCCCCCATCTACTGTAAGAAATCTAGAGAGATGCTGCTCAAGCCAGCTGTGAGGGTGCAAGGATGTGAAATTCTTGTCAGTTGCTTCATTTCTGGGCTGTTCAGCAACCCATATGAACATGCTGCCTGTGGAAAAGCCGTACGGGCAAAACTCTCCCTGTTCGTAGGATGGGGACTGTACATGACATTAGCAGGGCACATGCCATTGCTCAAGCAGTGCACAAGCGGAACATGTCCTCACTGAATCTCCCAGGGGAAGGCTAAATCTCACCAATGCTGCTGAGATCTGTTCTTCAACTTCCTTTAGAGAGGGTCAAGTCTCTTTCTAGTGCTTTCAAAATTTAGTTGTTGTACCAAAGCTCCTCTCAGAAGTAGGAAGTTAAGGACTACATAGAAAACCCAAGAAAGAAAGCAACCCAAGTACTTCAATCTGTAAAACTAGGTGCCTTAAAAACTCATTCATGTAGTTTCATGAGTTTGATATTCTAAGCTATTCTGCTGCCACACAAGATTGAATCAAAGTAAAAAGAAATCAATTGTTCAATTTAAATTTAAACTAAATTAAATTCAAACTAAATTAAATTCAAGCCCATGCTGGTTTAAATTCATCAAAGGGCATATAAACTGTTTGGATAGAACAGCAGAAACAATTATTTGCTATCAGCAAGACCTTTCCTTCAGGTATTAGCAAGCCAGCTTCCCAAATGCATAAAAGCAATGCCTCAAGCCAAAGAAGCTCATCCTACTTTATTCCCTTTTGTTCCAGTTAATTCCAACCAATAATCTGGCCCAGTACCTTTAAACTTGCTCATACAACTTAGACTCCCAATTATATTTCAGTGCTAATTACAGCATAGATATTTAGTCAGGTGGTGTATTTAACAAGTTAGCACATTTTTCTCTCTGACAGCTTTGGAAAGCACAGGAATGTTTTTTCTCTCTTCTGTGCTCCAAAGCTTGTACTGCTGTGGCGCTCATTGTATTCTGAATCACACCACAATGCTAAAACTACTAATATTGTAACATATGAGAGCGAGCCTTTGGGATTTTATTTTCACCAGTATATTTTACTTATTGCTTCGGTACGATCAAGAGTCATTCAGATCTTTAGGAGGATAACTGGAAGATATAGGCCAGAAAAAAATGAGCATTTGCTTACAACTCTTCTGGTGTACTGTATTTTAAGAATTCATTAATCATTCATTAGGTGAAGCTGATACCTTAAAAACAAAAAAAAAAAAAAAAAACAAAGATATTTTTGGCTTAACTCACTTTTTTAAGTGCAACTATCTACTGCCATTTGATATTTCTAAGGGTACCTGACATATCTGTTTAGAACTAGCAGATGTGAGGCCAACCATGTAAAATATCCATGCTTCCCTAAGGAAGCAAGTGGAGGCCAAGCAGAAGCCTGTTGGCCTGAACATAGTGGGTGGTATGAGATGCACACAGATAAGTAACATTATGGAAGATCCAGCTGAGCTGCATATGTAAACTGCAGGAAAACAACAGGGAAGAATAATTTTAGAATGATCCTTCTCCTATCTACCCAGACCATAAACATTCATGTCAACAATTTGAAAGATGATTTAGAAAACAGGAAGGGAGGCCCACTTTTTGAAATTAATATAAATCATCATAAACTACAGCCAGAGACAAAAGTTGCTGTAAACCACCTTCCAGAAAAATTATTTGTCTTAGATTTAGTTAATGACATCCAACCTAGACACTCCAGCCTGGCAGCTAGGACTTAGCCATACAACTTGGTTGAAGCCATGAAAAGGGAATTGTTGTGAAGCAAACAAGAAGCAGAGATTTCCTTCATGCAGAGGGAAGCATAAAGGTGCTGGCAATCATATTATGTTGCTGAAGTAGCTCAAAGCAGTCAGTTCTGATGAACAAATTGAACCAAGTCACTGGAATGACTCTGGAAGTCATTAAAATAGCAGCAAGAAAGAGTGAATATAGTTATTAAACCTGATGATCTCAGGACAAAAATTTAGGAAGTGAAGGGTCTGTTGAGTCTAGAGAAGACTGAGAGGATCTCATTAATACATATAAATATCACAAAGGCAGGTGTCAAGGGGATGCTGCCAGACTTTTTTCAGTGGTGCCCAGTGACAGAATGAGTAATGGCCATAAAGTAAAACACAAGTTTCACCTCAAGAAGAGTAAGAACTTCTTTATGTTGAGGGTGGCAGAGCACTGGAACAGGCTGCCCAAGGAGGTCATGGAGTCTCCCTCTGTGGAGACATTCTAAAACCACTTGGATGTGTTCTGTGTAACCTGCTCTAGGTGACCCTGCCTTGGCATGAGGAGTGGACTGCACAATCTCCAGATCTCCTTCCAACCTTAACAATTCCGTGATTCTATGAAAGGAAGATAAGGCAAGGCAAGACAACACACGGCAAGAAGATGAAACCTGACATAGGGAAGGGGACACAAAACTGACATAAGGTGCAGCCACTGGCTGGTTTTAAATTTTTCATGCAGAGGGGAATTCAAGTGAAAAAAAATTAAACCTGAAAGACAATACTTGTTCCAAAAATCAGAGATATCTAGTTAAAACTGATTAATTAGATTAGAACAACTTTTTAGTTTTATGAGTAGAATTTAAAACAAACAAAATTTAGTTGAGATCACTGAAGTTGTTTTGTGGCAAACAATGATAACGTATGGAGAAGGACCATTCATAGTATCTGTGAATTCACAGAGAATTCATAGCTTAGTAGCCTTTACTCAATATTTCTGACATTTACTTTTAAAACATTTTTACTCACTATGCAAAAAATATTCCTTTTATAAATGATCAAGTAAAACACCAAGAAAGGCACATAAATTTAACTATGCTTTCAAAGACAAATCAAATTTGATTATTTTACAGGACCACATCACAATTATTTATCAAACACACAATCTCTTTTATTAGGATTATGTATGTTCAGTTAAACAAAAGCATACATGTGTGCTTGACTTCATGGCTTCTTCCTAAAATAACTCCGTTTATTTGTATGTTAAAGATACACATTTTCTTCTTGATGACAAGTTTTAAAGCCTTCTTAGATGACAGTCCTTTGTCAGGAATTATTCCACTGAGTCAGAAGTTGAGAACTATCAAGCACAGCAGCATGATTAAGGCCAATGGAAATCAGACTAGAGAGGAAAGGAAAGAAATTATGGAAACAAAACAATTGTATGGGAAAACACGACCATGAGCCTTTCAGACTTTCTACCATTCCATTTAGGCAAAGTCTTGGTACAGCACAAACAACATTAGTAAAGAGGAGATTTGGATATTACAATAGAATATCCTCATTCTTCTGGATTCTAGTTCCCTTTCATTTGTCAATATGACTGTAATATTTTATGCTTATTCCAGGTTATTTATGGTTTTATTGACACAAGGTTATTACTGCTATAATATACATTATTAATAATGGTTTGAGTTACAGTAGTGTCTAGAGGGGAATTGAACGGTATTTGTTCCCAGGCAAGCTGAGAACAAGGCTGCACTTTCAATACTCTAAATACCAACCTTAGTTCAAGACACAGAAACAAAATACCAAGGGAAGTAGAGCAGATTTCCTCTCTAAAGTGGAGCAGAGAGAGTACAAATACTCAGGAGTATGTTCTCACACAACCAATGTCTGGGTCCTGTCCAAGGTCTTTTGAAAGCAAACGACAATCACTCCTTGACCTAAATGGGCATTTAACCAAGATTTACATATACAATTACCAGACTGAGATCTTGAAATGTTCAGAAATATATTTTAAATGCATTATAATCATACAAGATCTGGCTAACCAGCTTTAGATCACAATAAATGATCACAAGGTCATTTGCTCAAGATGTTCACAAGTCTATGGGACAAGATGGAATGGGTGCTGAGGGAGCTGGGAGAAGACTTCAGTAAGCCTCTTTCCATCATTTCTCATCAGTCCTGGCTAACCAGGGAGGTCCCAGATGACTGGAGTTTGGCCAGCGTGATGCCCATCCACAAGAAGCGCTGGAAGGAGCATCTGGGAATGCCTATCAGTCTGTGCTTGGTGCCCAGCAAGGTTATGAACAGATCATTTTGAGTGCAATCACACAGCACCTACAGGACGGCCAAGGGATCAGACCCAGCCAGCATGGTTTTAGGAGGGGCAGGTCCTGCCTGACCAACCTGATCTCCTTTTATGACCAGCTGACCCTCCTAATGCATGAGGAAAAGGCTGTGGATGTTGTCTACCTGGACTTCAGCAAAGCCTTTGACACCATCTCCCACAGCTTTCTCCTAGAAAAGCTGGCAGCCCACAGCTTGGACAGATGCACTCTTCGCTGGGTCAAGAACTGGACTGATGGCTCCACCAGAGAGTGGTGGTGGTGAATGGTGCTGCATCCAGCTGGCATCCAGTCGTGAAGGGTGTCCTCCAGGGACTTGTGTTGAGCCTAGTCTGGTTTGTATCTTTATTGATGATCTGGATGAGGGGATTGAATCTACCATTAGCAAATCCCTGGATAACACCAAGTTGAGTGCAAGTGTCGATCTGATGGAGGGCAGGAGGGCTCTGCAGAGGGATCTGGACAGGCTGGATAGATGGGCTGAGACCAACAGGGTGAGATTCAAGACTAAATGCCAGGTGGCCCCTGTGGCCGCAATAACCCCATGCAGAACTACAGGCTGGGGGCAGAGTGGCTGGAAAGCTGCCAGGTGGAAAAGGACCCGGGGGTGCTGTTGGAAAGCTGGCTGAACATGAGGGAGTATGTACCCAGGTGGCCAAGAAGACCAATGATAACTGGCCTGTATCAGAAATAGTGTGGCCAACAGAAGCAGGGAAGAGATTCTTCCCCTGAACACAGCACTGATGAGGCCACACCTCGAGTGCTGTGTCCAGTTCTGGGCCCCTCAGTTCAGGAAGGACATGGAGGTGCTGGAGCGGGTCCAGACAAGAGATGGTGAAGGGTCTGGAGCACAAGTCTTTTGAGGAGAGGCTGAGAGAGCCGGGGTTGTTTTGCCTGGAGGAGAAAAGGCTCGAGGAGGGCTTTATGGCTCTCTAAATCTGCCTGAAAGGAGGCTGTAGCCAGGTGAGAGTGGTCTTTTCTCCCAGGCAACCAGCGACAGGACAAGACACATTCTTAAGCTGCTGCAGAGGAGATTTAGGACATTAGGAAAAAAACTCTTCACAGAAAGTGTGATTATACATTGGAATGGGCTGCCCAGGGAGGTGGTGGAGTCACTGTCCCTGGAGGTGTTTAAGGAAAGCCTGGACTTGGCACTCAGTGCCATGGTTTAAGTTGATATGGGAGTGATAGGAGTCATAGGTTGGACTTGATGGCAGAAGTCTTGTCCAACATAATTGATTCTGTGATAAACATTCTGTGAAATTAATACATTTCCTTCCACCCCACCCCTCAAAGATGCTCTAACACTCCACAGGCTTTAAAACCCTAAAGGTCAAAATCAAGTGAAGAATTAGTCAGTGTTGCAAAATTCCTTCAGAAACTGTCAGTGGAACAAAAAACCTGAGTATTTAGCTACTTAGGGCTGTCTTTGAATTCATTATTAGCACTTCCTAAGGAGACTTTGCGGAGTCTGACAGATTATGAATTCTCTCTTACTTGAGAATACTACATGTTTGATTCAAGCTATACAAAGTCTCATGCAGCCTGAAAAAAGGCATGAAATCAATCAGCACACCCATCACCATCCCTAGGAAAATCTGACAACAATGAAAGGTTTACAAAACTCAGAGTCATTAACCAGGTATTTTTCGACAGGCTCATACCCATAAACATACACCTACTGACATCTATAAAAACACTGTCTGTTGGAGTTTTAATAAGTGAATAACAAAAATATTGACATTAAACAATTGTAATTGGAATACCATGAGTGAGGGGAATCAACACTAACATATATAGTTTTATACATGTTTGAGGTGATTACTTTCATATGTTTGCTTATACTTCATTGTTTCTCTTGCTAAATGCACTCAACAAAATCAAGAAAAAGTTACTAATGCTGTGTGGGAATCGCCTGTTAGATGATTTATCCTCACAGCAAAGCCTACAACAAAGAAGGTGGGTTTTAGCTATTGAACAGAAATTACCATGATTACTTATTATTGCACAGATGTAATAAGAAGTGACTGGATTATTTAGAATCTAATCTCTTTTTAAAAAATGTACTGTGCTTGTTTTGGCTGGGATGGAGTTAACTTTCTTCACTGTGGCTGGTATGGGGCTTTGTTTCAGATTTCTGTTGAACACAGCGTGATAATACAGAGATGTTTTTATTATTGCTGAGCAGGGCTCACACAGAGCCAAGGTCTATTCTGCTTTTCGGACTGACAAACTAGCGAGGAAGTTGTGGGTGCATAGGAGGTTGGGAAAAGACACAGCCAGGATGAGTGACCCAGGCTGACCAAAAGGATATTCCAGGCCATGTGACATCAGGCTCTGTATATAAAATGGGGGAAGAAGGAGGAAGGGAGGGAATGTTTGGAGTGATGGTGTTTGTCTTCTCAAGTCAGTTACTGAGATGGAGTCCTGCTTTCCTGGAGATGGCTGAAGTCCTGCCTGCCCATGGGAAGCAGTCAATTAATTCCTTCTTTTGATTTGTTTGTGTGAGTGGCTTTTGCTTCCCCCATTAAACTGTCTGTATCTCAATTCATGAGTTTTCCAGTTTTACTGTTCCAAATTGCTTCCTGATCCTGCTGGTGGGAAAGTGAGCAAGCCATGGGGCTTGGCTGCTGGATGGGGTTAAACCACGATAGTTACAAAATATCATCAGTTCCTACACCCACAGTCAGGTGTGCAAGTCACAGCGCATGAAACAAGAACTGTTCCAGTGAGTGTTCAGATCACGTTGTTCATACAGTTGAAAAGCCTGGGAAACTTCCTCTGGCTAATTAATGAGGTACTACTTATGCAAATGTGACAGGCTGAAATTGAGGAATAAGGATTATTTCTATCCATGAAAGTTTTCTAAGAATTGCATTCCAAAAGCTCTCCAGAGCACAAGGAGTCCTTGTCCAGCACAAATAAAATCCAGTGCATGAGATGAGAAGTCAACGAACACACTTTCCCTTCTACGGACCCAGAAGCAGTAAGGAATATATCCCCCAGGAAGTCCAGCACTTTTTCATGCACTCCTGTAGGACCTATAGCCCTCTAAACATTCAGTCACCTGGAAGCATGAAGTGTTGTGGGGAAGTACAGCTTAATTGCACATGACAGCAATTAATTGCCATCATTTAATCATAACAGTACTTACCCATTTCACAGTAATGTTGTGAGGACTAACCAAATACTGCATTTCTACAATTATTTGTGTCATGCAGAACAAATGATACTATTTCAAAAATACAAAGCATTTTCATCATGATCTAAACAAGTGTGTCATACTTGTTAAATTAATTATAACTAATATTACAAATGCTTGTGTTGGTAACAACTAATAAGTGTACTTATATAAGTAGTAGAGTTTTGGTTTTTTTATATAAAGAAAAAAGTAGTAAAAAACTCTAGGGTCAGATTCTTCTGACAAGCTATAAACACTTGCAGTGTTAATACTTTATCTGGACTGTTGTCCAGCCTTCCCTTTCCATCAGGGGAGACAAATGGACCTTTGTGAGGTATGATTCATCCCACCCTAAAGTAGATGTGTATACAACAAATAATTAATTGCTTCTTTGAAACTTCCATTTCTCTTCTTTGACTGAAGAGGCTAAAGGAGACTGGCAGGACAAAGAAGTCTCTGCTTCTCATAAGCAGATAAAGTTGGTCAATTATGCAGTCAATCATACAGGAAGTCAATTTACACATAATCACCACTTAAGAACCACAATTCCTCTTAAAAAATTAATTAATCTAGCTAAAGGATATATGTGAGGTTAGCCAATATATCAAAATTAATTTTGTAAATTTAAAGGCTCTTAAGTTAACTTGGAAGACTGAAAAGATGGTGAACAATTATCTTACACACTACGCCAAGTATGAGGTTTTGCATTATGAGGTGAAGGAAATTATTCAATACATAAAATGCAAACTGGAGGATTGTGGGGAAAAGAAACACCGCTTAAAGTCAGCAGAGACGAAGTTGCCTGAACATGTTTCTCTTTTGCACAGAATGAAATTTTCTAAAGTTATTTCCATGATGATGTTTATCTCTGTATGCCTGTTCTGACATGCCTGTTCTGGTTTTCCTGTTTGTTATCAGATGCTCAGCTATTTTGTTGGTGCAGCAGCGCAAATTAAATTTTTAATTACATAGACAGATGGATATTTTTCCATTAGTACAAATATAGAAGTTATTCCAATAAAGAAGTTTTATGAATGACTCAATATTTGAAAGTTGCCAGAGTTTGATAACTTGCTTATGCTATACAAATCCTTAAATAATGATTAGTTTTGCCTAAAATTAATTGGTTAGAGCTTGCTACTGATTGATAAGTGTCATGGGGTGGGGGGGAGTGGGAGCTTCAGACAAAGATTATTAGAGAAGCCTTCCCGTTGAGTCCTGAGGTACAGAAATGACCCCTGGCTTTCTAAACTCCTTTTCAATCTTAGCCCCAGAATTTATCACAAGTTTAAGTAACTTTGTCTGCAGGATTAATGATGGGAAACCAGAAATATTTTAATGAAATTAATTATTTATTAGGACAAATAACAAGGCAAAAATCTTAATCAGAATTATTTACTATACAGTATAAAAGCTAAAACTACTAGTTCTGTATAGTGTCGGATAAGATAGTGCATTATATTAGAGCAAATATATTAAAGCAATTATATTAAAGTTTGCAAAAAGAAACAAGCATTAAGTAGAGATTGATGTAACTCACCATACCAGTGCTCATGGGCAGATCTCTTTCGCTCCACCTTGAGGATTATCCTTGGAAGGCATCCCTACCCAAGGCAGGAATCTCCACACACTCCAAGGAGGAATATGTTTTCTAATCATATGAGAGTGGGTTGGAGTATAAAGAGTATAAAGTATTTGACTGCCAGCCACATGTCTTCAGTTGCCTCAGGATGTTAATTTGGGATTGGTGAGCAGACTGGTTTTAGCATAATTCAACATCAAAACAGGCACATGCTGCCCCCTCTCAATCTACTACTGACAGTCTTGCAAATAAAGCATTGTTCAAGTTGCTTGACCACATTCCAGGGCAGAGTATCCTGCTACAATAAGTAATATTTTTATAGGCTGGAATTGATCATATCACTCTTAAAGAAGATAACCTTGCTGTTAGCTCTTATACTTTCTATACTTTTGAAAGTGGGAAAAATAAAGGTTGTTATCCAGTGTGCTACCCAAAGATCATGACATGTTACACAACGTAAAGAACATTCACAGATTTAGGAGCCAGTTTCTTTGAAGGGTACAGACTTTATTGCCTGAGAGAAGTTCAAATTTTAAAAGATCATTGTCTTCTATCTCTGCTATAGTTATAATGAGAAAGCAACTAAGAACAGAAATTCCTCCAAAAGCCTTCACTTTTGAGAATCCTCAAAAAAATACCACTTAAAAATGTATGTGAGGATGTGTTGGTAACATTAACAATGTCAATCTATACCTGGGAATCTAACAAGTGTCTGTGGAGAAGAGCAGTGAGAATATATTGGTTTGAGATTCTCAGAAGACGGCCCAGCCAGGTTCTTGCACGGATGACGAGAGCCCAGCAGTCTAGAGGGCCCTGAGGTAAGCACTTGCAACTCACTTTAAAAATAACCCAGGTAATAAGGTGTGAGTGGTCTTGAAGGAAAGCAAGTCTGTGCAGTAAATTAGCACAGGAGAAACTAATGAAGAAACACAAACAGTAAAATGTAATCATTGGAACAGACCACAGGAAAGAACAAATAAAAAATTGATTTAAGAGCTGCAGAGTTTACCTGAACTGCTATTAGAAAGGAACTGACATTTGCCAAATTAAAAGAGTTCAGCTGTAAGTTAAAGTAATTCCAAGTTCACTTAAGGAGAAGACCAAAAGCTTTGCTAGTTAGTTGTCTGATGGAGCAGTGAGTTTAGCTGCTAAATAAAACAAGTAATTCTGGGCAGGGACAGTATCAAGAACAACACATAGATTGTTGCATGCATTTAATGTTTATTCTGTTTCTTATAATATGGATTTAAATCTCAGATTGATCACTTTAAATTTCATACTGTGTTGAATGACTTTACTCTCCTTGATCTATTTTAAAATTTATTTTGAATAAGGCATTATTTTGCATAGTAAATCACTGGAGCTTTTCTTCAGAGTAAAAGCATGGCCCAGTTTAAAGAGAAGTATTTTTCCTGCTGATATTTATATGTAATCTTCCTTGGCATTGCTGGGATATATCTATTCAGTGACAGAAGGATGGAGTAATAGCTCCTAAAAAATGCATTGGGTAGGTCAACAGTCAGTTCTAATTGCGTATGTTTTATTCCTCTTGGAGGACATTGGGGATTTGGCATAATGCAGCTAAAATTAAAATTTGAAAATTCTTATTAATCTCCTTCACCAATCTAGTAAGAGTGAGAGTAACATCCAGCCTAGCATTGACATACCATTTGCCAAACTCAGTTTTATGTATTAATGCCCATTCCCAGTATAATTTCAGCAGAAAATATCAGCAACTTGCTTTCCTATGCAGTTGGTGGATGTAAAACTAGCCCTTACTTTGAAAAAAGAACTGCTCGTATGTGTAAATTGCTCTACAGAACTACCTCCCCAGCTACACTTTTTTTACTTCCTACCACATTGTAAAAGGCAAGAAAATAAATAGGGTTTGAAAGTGGGTAGTGTTCAGAGATACTGAAAACAGCTTTCTTAACATAGCCCTGATTCCATACTCTCTTAAACTGTTTTCACACAATGTGAACCAAACTGTGTGTCTTCTTCTGATCTGTCTGTTCCGTGCAGCAAGCTCAAAGGAAGTGAGATCTGGCTGGTTTCAGCTGGACCATTTCCACAAGAAAAGCAGAATATCCCTGGAGGGAATAAAGCTGTCTTAATACAGCTCTTATTTCACTTGCCAAAGGAAACAGCAGAGGGTTGTCTAGAGAATTTCTAGGTTTCATCTTTTCTCACCTGTTATTGCAAGAGTGGCATTACAGCAGCTCCCAAACTATATGAAAGAAAGACTGGCTTCAGATAACTAGGTTGTAAAGGAACCACAACTGCCCCTGAAAAGCACTGCTTCACACTAACCAAAGGGAAATATTCAACAGAGGATCTAGCCAGTACCACTGTCATGTGCAGGAGTGACTTGATCTCCATGAAGTAACTGGAGTTTATGATACGGATTAGGTCTCGGGCTAAATGCAGTCAAACTCGGGGCTCAAAAGCCTTTGCATCTTGTACAAAATTTGCAACAGACAAATAGTGACACTTCCAACATCCATTAATTTGAATCTGTGTTATGATTTATTACTCAAAATGCTTGGATCCATATAAAAACCAAAGAAACATTATTGTAACTAACATCTTCCATAGAGACTGTTGTATGGCAGATGTCAGCAAAATCATGAATGGTGCTGGCAACATGAGGAGGCACCATTATTCAGCTTAACAGCCTAACACAACTCAGTGGTATCTTTCCCTCTGTGCACAGTTAAATTGTGGAGAACCTTAAACAAAGTGTTATCAACACTGAAACAGAAAGGAGTTCAAACAAGAATTTGCAGCACCATGAAAAGTTATTAAACATGTTAGGCTCCGTGCAGCCTCTCTCTTATCAAATTCCTGTGTCGCTGAAAACTATGAAGGTGTTCCTGGAGGAACAGAGGAGGAACATTTGCCTAGAAATGCCCTACCTATCATACTTTTTCCTAATCGTTTCTCTCTGTTCTGCCACATAAGGTCCATGGGAGCCATTCAGATTTTCAATTCCAAAACAGACTAATATATGAGATCAAAACACTTTAAAAATTTGGAAATATAATGTGTCAGAAATGACAGTAACTAACAATCTGTTGATTGTGAAGCACTACTCCCGTAAGAAGAGAATGGAGGCTATCTGAAAAGATAATGACAAATGATGGGACCTGCACATCCTGGCTTTTTCATGTATATCAAAATATACCAGCTGAAAAATGTAACTACACAATTGCCATAAAATCATAGCTTTCAAAATGCATACAGAAGATTAGGAAAACATATTATAGAAGAGGTTTTTGTAACAGCTGGCTCTTTTGCTGAAGCAAATTTTTCAACTCCCACAACAGACATACTGGATTGCAACTCATATTTCAGCATTCCAGCAATCTTTTTTCATACTATGTCTTGAAATAATGAAATCTGTTTCTTCAGTCAGTGGTATCATACCAGGAAAATATCAGCTGGTGCATTGGTAAAGACAATAGTTCAGACAGATGTTATTACCTTTCAGTTGTTACAGATATTCTGACATAACAAAGCAGTATTGTCTCTTTGGTCTGAACCACAGATCTGACTGAGGCAGACATGGTTCTATCCAACACTACAAATTCCGTGAGCGAATCCACCTTGGAAATGCCCATGGTTCACTTCAGAAGCAGAATTTCACTGGTAAAATGATTAAGACCAAATGACTCCTTGTGCTGGTATAGCAGTTTTTGCCACTACTGCAGGGATATACGAATATGATTGCTTGAGAGGGTTTGCCAAGGGAATGATAAAATTATGAAGGTTGTTACTTTGGTTTCTCATACACAAATTAGCAGGAATGATGAATAGCAGATCCTTTAAGAGTTCCCCAGAAAATGAAATATGCACCAGTATTGTCTGTTTCTTCTGTCTCTAGTAGCAGAAAAATAAACCCTCTATTTCTGAGTCTTTCTAAGCCTTTCTACTCATAAAACATTTTTCTCATTTCTTTGAAATGCTCCAGCTTTATTTTATTGGTACATTAGAAAATAATTTTCAGAACAGTTTTCTAAAAGTTCTCTTTTAAATAAAAATCTAAATTTACAACTAGTAGAGAAACAGCACTCGGAAGTAAGAGGCTATATCATACGCATATCTCCTGTCTAATTGTGATTATGTGAGTATGGAAGTTGTGGACACTACAGAATTTTGTTGGTGATGTCACTTTCCTGCAGTGAGAAGTGAGTAGAAGAATGCACAAAACAAAGGGAAAGAATATCCTTAACGTATGGCTTTCCTCTACTGCTTTGAAGAAAACACTGTGGTCTGAACAGCTGATAATCAGACAAGAAAACTAATTTTGAAGAGAAATAAATATACCCATATACAGTCATTATTCCATAAAGGACATAAGCAAACAGAAAAATGAACTTGGTCCCCCAAGGTCTCACACATGTGCTGAAAACGATGTATCAGGGTGTTTTACGAACAAATGATCTACAGTTTTAATGAGGCTGGGCATTTGATACTCACTTTGACTAGATAAAACCAAAATTGGTAGCCAGCTTCTTAGAAACACCAGTGGATCTGAAGTAATCCCTTGAATCATCATGATGGGAGGTGAGTGTTTTCAGATCTCCCTTCTAATGGAGAAAATATTCCTGGAAAAGTCTTTCTGGCTGATGGAAAGAATGACTACTGAATCAAGGCTGAGTGAGTAGTTTAACAACTGAACAATTAGGAGTCTATTACAGTATGGCACCTTTCTCTTCTGAGGTACTTCTCATTGATGCTCTTAAATCAGACTTATGATAGTTTTAATTATCTTTTTTAATTATTGCATCTTATTAAGTGCTGGCTTAAGTGCTATCCATCAGAGGGACTGCACTCCTGAGTGGCATTCCTGGATTAAAAATGGGCAATTCCTGAAAGCCTGCTGCATAACAGCAGTTGTTGATAGTTTCAAATGAAAAGGAATTCATAGTTTTGTGTTTATTAATTTAAATTATATTTAAATTTGATTGTTTTAAACAGTAAAAAATACAGTATTACAGAGCTGGAAGGTATTTCATCTAACCCTTCCAGACTGCCTCAGGAAAGGCAGCACCACACCTCTGCTGTTCCTGATGGATCCTTGTCCAGTCAGCTCATTGATGACCTGCAACAGACACCAATGTACCTCTTCCACTGCTTCACCAAAGCCTTCCTAATGGCTACCCTAAATATACTTCCTGTTGTTCAACTCCATTACTTCTGTTCCTGTCCAATTCACCCAAGAACAGAATATATCATCTTCACCTTTGTGAGCAGCCTTTCACATATCTGAAGACAATCACAATGTTCATTCCCTTCCACCGTAGGTATCCCCCTCTGTCTTTTCCTGGACCATGACTTCCAAACCCCACCCTTGCTGTTCTCCATCAGATTGTCTCTGATCAGGGTATGCTTTTGCCAACAGTCACTCAAGCAGATTTCTATGCCAGCAAGTGCTGAGCAGAGAGGTTGTTGTGGGTGTTGCAATACTGCAAAAATACAGTAAATGTTCAGCTCAGCTTCATCTAAAATATGGATTACCAGTAACCAAAAGACTAAGTGCCATGAGACCTCTCTGAAGTAAATGTTAGAAACGTGCATAACTGGACACAGCTTTATGCAACAAGTGATGCAGGATGAAAAGCTGGTGGGATGCCACATGACGCTGGTGGCATGACACAACGCTGCATTTTGCATGCTCCACAGTTTCCCCTCCTGGGAGGCTCCACTGAAATGTCGGCAGCTGCCCACCCTGGCGAGGAGTCAGAGGCAGCAGAAAACACGAATTTCCAAAGCAAATATTTGTCAGAAATAACTGCTTCACAGAAGAAAAAGAAATATAGTGAGGACGGTGAACTAAATTTTTGCACTTGTTGAACTGAGGACCTACAAAGTCAGCACAGGACAGTGACTAAGCCACTCCACAGTATTTTTGAAAACAGGCTGAGTGCAGCTCGGTTACAACAGGCTCGCTCACGCCCATCGAATGGCCTTTACAGTGACTTCCTTACGCGAGTGACTTCAGACTCGAAGTAGGAGCAGTCTAAGTGAGGACACGCTATCTACTTAGCGACACGTTTGGGGTTACATACATTGCGGAGGGGCGGCTTCCAAATCGCTCTGGGAACTTTGCAAGGGCGGATTTGTCCTGGAGACAGTCCTGGACAGGGTACACCTCACTCCCACCGAACCTGTGGCTCCACCTCCGCCCCGTGCCGTGCCGGGGCGGGGCGGGGCGGGGCTCGGCCCCCCGGTGGGGAAGGCGCGGCCCCGCCC
>VZRN01003245.1:1333501-1354973 GCA_013397935.1 Dasyornis broadbenti | reverse complement strand
GGCTGCCCCGGCGGGGGCGAGGGGCGGGAGGGGACGGGCTGGCCAGCGAGCTGCTGTCGGGGCGCTGCCCGGAGTCGCCGCTGAAGCCGGTATTCCGTGTTGTGTCGTCCCGGTTGGTTTCCCCTATCCCGACCCAGCGGCTGGAGATGAGCGCTGAAGCGGAGAGACCGTCGCGGGCGGATGGTGCCGGCGGGGCCAGCACGAGGTGACGCCGCCTCAGGTACCGTGGCTCCTTCAGCATCCTCGCGGGTGCGGGCGGCGCTGGGCTGGGCACACCCGCCTGACCTCCCCCTGGAGGCACCGCTCGGAGGCAGCGCAGACGGTGAGCTGTCCCTGGGACGGTATCCAGAGGCAACATTCCCAGCCTGGCCCGGCCGCCTTGCAGGCGGGGCAGTCTTCTCTGCAGCCCTGTTGTGGTTTTGATCCAGGAGAGTGTGGGCTGCCGCTGGCAGCTAGAGGATGAAGTCGCCTCCTTGCTGCATGTCTCTTTCTTCCCAAGCATCCTTGGAGGAACCGGGGAGTAGCACATCCCTGGGTTCTCTGGACTCCAGTGTTTTCTCCAGTGAAGAAGAGCAGGGGCCCCTGCTCCAGAAGGTCATTCCGTCCCTGGACTGCTTTACTATCAATGTAGGAGGCAGCCGCTTTGTGATGTCCCAGCAAACTTTGTCTTGCTACCCCGACACCCGTCTTGGCAAACTGGCAGTAGTGGTCTCTGCTGCCCGAGATGTCGCTTCTGGCCTCCTTGAGCTTTGTGATGATGCCAACCTTGTGGAGAATGAGTATTTCTTTGATCGGAGCTCACAGGCGTTTCACTACATCCTGAATTACTACCAGACAGGGAGGCTGCATGTGATGGAGCAGCTTTGTGCACTCTCTTTCCTGCAAGAGATCCAGTACTGGGGCTTAGATGAGCTCAGCATTGATTCCTGCTGCAGAGACCGGTGAGTTGTGGGACGATGAGGCTTGCGGGATTGTGGGCTAGGTGAACTCAGCATTTACTTGCATTCAGGGACCCTCAGGTGAGAGATCCAGCACTGGGGATAGGCGAGGTAGCAGGGCATTTGGAAAAACTCTGTGAGTTGAGCCCCAAGTGCTGCTCTAGCAGTGGATGGGTGTCAGGAATGAGGAGATGGGTGAGGTCACAGTTAACATTTGCTGTTAGGTTGTTGGTGAGGTCAAGATAGTGAGATAGTAACAGGAAAAGGGTCTGGGATCTCCTGTAGTGGCTTCAGACTGGCCGTGAAAGCTCAAAATGTTTAAAAGGACAGTGCCAGAGATTAAAAAGGTTGTGAAAGGAGAAATGTGGTTATGAGGTTTTCATAGAGGGATTAGATGTGAAGTCAGGCATGATGCTGGGAGTGTTTGCATCCTCCCCACCTGCACTTTAATTTTGAAGGATTTCCAAATCCAAGCTGGAGAGGCAGAAGAGGGGGTTGGTCACCTGCCAGGCTGAGTGTGGGTGACATGGCTGCAGGAGGAGCCATGAAAGGAAGCATCGCACGTGGATGTAGCAGCTTACAGGGAGGGGGCAGCAACAGCGGGAACATGGCTAGCTGGAGACAAGTTATAAGAGGCACTTTAGGAACGAGGTGGGTTTTGACTGAACCACCCCCAGGATGTTTCTGTTAATTCTATTTGCAGTTAATTTTTTCTACCATATATAATGTTACTGGTTCGGGTTTTTTAGTATTGAAGAAATTAATTTTCTAAAGAGGGTAACTGCTATTTATCTATAGCAGTTATGTCAAAATTATTAGAAGGAAACAAAGAAGTAATCCCATCCCAAAAGGATACTAGAGTTATCCTACCCTAGTATGGTTCAGTTCTTCTGCTGGGAAAGTTGGAGCCTAGTTTTCATCCCTTTCTTCTTTTTCTAGTACGTGTAACTAGAAGGTCCTACTACTTTGGCGATACACAGAGCTACTGACTTCTTTGGCATATGCAGGACTAACTGTATTGAAGGCAAAATTGCATAACCCTTTTGTCTAAGGCTTGAGCTTTGCAGCAGTCAAAAAGAAAGATATGAAAGAAAAAGATACTTTTTTAGTGTACTTCGGTTATGTTTAAGTTTCACAAAATTCCACTGTAAATATACTCTTGCTCTGACAAAACACTCTATCTATTTAAAGTCTGTAAGTTTTACTCGGTACAAATGCTTGTGCACTTTGTGTGAGAACCCATATATCTAAAGAAAGAAAGATACTTTGTCATCTTAGTGTGTATTGATCAGAAGTTCACCCATGAACTGTGTGGCTTTTATTATGCCTTCAGTTTACTATTGCAGATATGGACCAGTGTAATAAAAATGCAATATAATTAATCAAATTGAGAACTGTTTAAAAACAGAGGATCTGGTTGTGCCAGGATTACTTCCAAGAATGCATGCTAGTCGTGCAGCAGATCCTAGTGTAGTCAACATGATCCATATAAATAAATCACTATCAGTAAAATTACTCTACAAATAGAAGATGTCACTGATGTGAAATGGGGGAATAGAAGTATATCAGGTCAGTGGAAACATGCTGCAAGGTCTCAATTAATAAAACTTCAACCATATACTTGATATTAGGGTTTTCTGAGATGACATAAGGTAAACTTTAAGGTATATTCTTACGACTTGCATAGTAAATGATAAGACAAGCATCTGCATATTGATATTAAAAATCTCTTGGGGGTGTTCCTGGGCAGGTACTTCAGGAGGAAGGAGCTGAGTGAAGCCTTAGACATCAAGAAAGATGCAGAAGAACTGGATGCCCAAGATGAAGAAGAGGATTTTTCTGGTAGCCTCTGTCCCAATGTCAGACAGAAACTTTGGGAAGTTTTGGAAAAGCCTGGCTCCTCTGCAGCAGCCAGGACTTTTGGCACTTTGTCCATGGTTTTTGTTGTCGTGTCCATTGCCAACATGGCTCTGATTTCGGTAGAGCTAAGCTGGCTGGCCCCACCATTGCTGGATGCCCTAGAGTACCTGTGCATTGCATGGTTCACAGTGGAGTTTGTTCTGAGGCTCCTGTGTGCACGAGATCGGTGTCGCTTCCTAAGGAGTGTGGCAAACATCATCGACCTCCTTGCTATTTTGCCTTTCTACATCACCCTGCTGGTGGAGAGCCTGTGTGATGGTGAGAGCTCCCAAGAACTAGAGAATGTGGGGCGTATTGTCCAAGTGCTGAGACTGCTCAGAGCCCTGCGGATGTTGAAGCTGGGAAGACATTCAACAGGTATATTTAGCCATGGCTGTGGTACTTCTCAGTTTTGCTGCCTGCAACAGTTGTCCCTGGGCACAGTCCTCCATTTTGTCCGCGTTTCTGCCAAAGCTTTTTTACACAATCTGTTAGCAGTAATGGCTTGTGAAAATCTTACTTTTGAACATTATAATTGAACAACAAGGGCCTTCTCCGATAAATTTTAGCTCTTCATAAAGCCTTGTATATTGTTTGCATAGAACATTTACAAAAACAGACCTCAAAGTTGCATGCTGTAAATCATCCACCAGTCATTCATAGTGTGATAAGTGTTAAAACACATATTTGAGTTGATTTTATTAGGGAAGAAGCAGAGATCATCAGCCCACACTTTTTGAATTATCCAAAGCCCATGAATGACAACTGTCTCAATTTGGTTTGCTTGAAAGTATATGAAAAGAAATGTATCATGATTTTGTCCACGTCATAGATCCTGAAAACAACCACAGAGGAGAACGTTTCAAGGAAACTGTTTAAAACTGAATCTTTTCAGGTGATGGGTTTAGGGGCTCTCTGCCCCCACTGGTATTCCAGTGGTATGTGGAACCCATCTGGGAGCTGCTTACGCAGTGGGACCTAGGTGCAGCACAGAGCAGCAGTGCCAGGTTCAGCCAGTGTTCACCACTTGGTGTGGGGCCCTTAATGTCCAGGCACTCCTGACAGGTCAATAGATGGATGAACAGCAAGCAGTGGTGGGGTGGAAGGTAAAATGCGTTTCTGTGAACCAACTTGTTCACTCCCTCTGGTGAAACAAAGGCATAAAAGTTAATATTTTGCAGTGGGAATTTGTCAGAGGAAGCTGGGAACTATTGGAAAGTATTGAATTTCCTCTTGTGTTTCCCTTGGTTTTATTACTACTTCATGGCATGTGCATTCCTGGCTATATGAAAGAATAAAAGCTGTCTTGGCATTTTCAAAATAGTTTGATTACGTTCCCACTTAAATCAGTGCAGAATATGGTGCTGAATTTGACAGGAGAAATGTTCAGCCAACATCCAATATTGAACCCTATTTCTATATTGAAAAATTATATCCTAATAGTAAATCACAGTCTCTGTCCTGCAATATTATCCTGTTCTGAAGACAGTGATGATTGTTCTTAAAATGCACCCAGTGTGCCCTTCCAGGATTTCCAGCCATGAAGCAGGAATGGTTTCATGCCTGTCCATGTTTTTTGAGAGCCACCTCTGTGAACTGGCCCCAGTTCAGCAGGAGTTACAGAGTGCTCACAGCAGCAGAATGTGTCTTATTTTCCTTCCCACTGAAGAGCAGCAAACCTGCCTGCCAGTGGCAGGGAGTAGCTTTGATGCTACTCATAATCGTAAGCATAATCATAGTGGTTTGGGAAGTATCTTAATCTTGCTCTCTACCCTGGATTGTGCCTATACCGATGCATAGTGGTCCCTTAGAAAGCAGTTGAGAGGAAGCTTGTAATGATTCAGTCTGGTAATGTGTTAGTTTTGCTTCGTTACAAGTTTTGCAGGGTTTGGTAGAGTTTTTGTGCAAGAAAGGCTTATACCCATTTTTGATGGTAGTTGTAATGTGAATGCAGTCCTCCCTAATTGTGTTTTGAAAATAAGAAAAAGATTTGATCTCATCAAGGCACTTTTGTGCTGACTAACAAAACAATCATCCAGAAGTATGTTGATTCTAGTTAAAAAGTTTCCATTTTATTGCATTTTACTGTTACAGAATGAATGTGTTCATTCTTCCATTCATTTTTGTGGCTCTTTCTATCAACTCGAAATCAGATGTTTCAGATATTTGTGTAACTGCTAACATCAGGTATCCATACTTTCAGAGATGGTCTAAACACTTGGGTCTATTTATTCTTAAATTCATTATTCAGTATTACCACAGTTTATGTCACAATATTGAGTGGCATTGAGTTTAATAACACCATGTTAAGTAGAAGTGAATTAATTATATAAAAATATGGTGTCCTGATCTGAAGGTGTGCTGTCTGCTTTTTACTGGAATCAAAATCCCAGTTTCAGGGTACAAGAAGCAATGTATGTATTTAAACCTCCCGGGGCAGTGTTACCATCATTGTGCTTGCTTCTTTGGTAGGTCAGTTGCTGCCCACTTAGGTCCAGAATGCTAAATCAAAGCTGTGTAATTTAAATGTAGAAACTCACTGTTCTGATCTTCTGTCTGAAGAAGTTTGTTAGTGTACTTCTAAATACATGCTTTAACACAGCTTTGCTAATACAAGATGAACCCCTTATGTTATCATATATAGAGACCATCCTCCTTGCACATACCAACAGTCCTGATGAACCTCAGTGTTCAGGAGTGGCTCTTGAAACTCTTCTGCTCTCTTGGCTTGGATCTGACAGCTGCCTCCCACTGAAGCTTCTCTCCAATTCCTACCTCCCACTGAAGCTTCTCTCCAATTCCTGCACTCTCAGACCAGATAAAGCTTCACGCACTGCTCAGTTGTTTCGTGTGGCAAGATGGGTGCAAGAGCAGAAGATTGGTGTCTGCAGGCAGCAGCTTCTCTTTCACCAAGTAGGGGTGTTCACAGCCACAAGAACATCTCTGGTACTGTGCAGAGCCATAGCAAACCTGGGTTCACAACAGCAGCCTGGCCCTGCTGTCAGGAGCAGGAGTAAGTGAGGTGAAAAAACATCTTTTTTTTCACTTTCAAGGAATAGCAACTTAACGTTTTCTGTGGGACAAGGACAAGAAGATAAGGAAGAAATGAAAAAAGTAGTATCTGACCCTTTGTCTCACTGGAGGGATGTGATGCCTTGAAACACCTGGGCTAGATAGATGTGAGTGTGTAGTTACTTATACAAAGTACTACACTTCATCAAGGAACCACTGAGAAATCAGTAGTACCTCTATACATAAAATGTGTAGCTAGAGGGCAAGACTACTCTCTTTCAATATAGCAAAATTATGGATTCCAGTAGCTTCAAGAATAGATGAGAAATGAAGCTGCATTTTCATGTTCTCAGGTGCTCTTCAGCTATTGCCTGCCTCCTGAGGCCATATTTTCTGGAGCTTTGCTGGTCTGCTCTGGAAAGCAGGCACAGAGGGACTTCCTAAGGAGAAGTAGGGTGTACTTTTAATGGCAATGAACATATATTTGAGAGAAGACCATAGCAGATTTCAGGCTGTCATGTCTCTGGAGACATGAAAAGTTGAAACTTCATTGCTTTTTGTGCTAAAAGTTTAGGATTATTTAAATGCTGTGTAAATTGAAGCTTTGATATATCAGCTTGTATTGCCAAGTCACTTTGGACAAAAGAGAGATAGAACTTGACCTGCACAGCAGAAATACACCCCCTTCCTCTTACCAGGGCAAGGGCTGCTTGCCAGCGTCACACCAACGCTGTTACAGCACCTTAGCACCTTCCAAGCACGAGTAACCAAGCTGTCACAGCTCCTGTCAAGGAGTTCTCATGAGAAACTGTGAGACTTACTGAGGTGTCTGTGCTGGAACAGCCCTAGTGTGGCCATGTGCCAGGGCTCAGAGACATTTTAAAAAGATACAAAGTAATATAGTAGTATAATTTTTACATGTGATTACACCAACTGATTCCCCCTTACAATGAGCTGTGGAGTCCAGTAACTTCTCTGATTCATAGATTTGCCTAAAAATGTCTCCTGACTTCATCTAAAGACATGAAGAGTTGTATCTTAATTTTAGGTGAGCATATTAGAACTAAGAATAATAAAAAGTCTGACCCTGAACAGTTAGAATAATTAATCATAGAAGAAAATGAGGATGTCATCAATGTGATACAGAGTCAACAGTTACTGTTCTATTCCTCCTTATTTTAATCTATTTTATATGAAAGTTGCCTATTTTTTTTTTTAGCTATAATAGTCTCAAGATTCCTCATAAGGTACAAACCCTGGCTTTTATAGTATTCATTTATGCTTTGAAAAGAAGCACTATAAGGATACGTTTAAATTGCACCCTCTTCCTAGCTCACTTGAAAGGACTTACTCTTGTGACTTGTTCTGTAGGAAGTTCTACAGGGCAAGAGATCATAGTAGCTTCCTTGGAAGATGAGAATTTGATCTGGGTCCTTGCAATTATCCCACAGAGCTTTTGCACTGCTGATATTAGTGTTTCCAAAATATGGAGGCAGTCATATTGGCAGAGAAAATACTGCACTGATATATCTTATTCCCCTTGTGTTAAAGATTTAATCTGTATCATTGTAATAAACATTCTACAGATCATAGTTATATAAGGCCTCAATATGGGCAAGTTCTTCACTGGAGTTGGTAGTAGACAGCATTGGAAAAAAACCCAACGTTCCCTCCAAACTCTACAGCGTACTTCCACTGTTTGCTGTACATAAACAAAGCGTTTAAAACCCATTAGACCTGCAGGGGAAAAGAAAGAGCCAAAAGCAAGAAATTTTAACATCTTGTTCGAGACTGTGGGAAAAATGGAATTGTTTATAACACTAATGAGCATATGAAGTCTGCAAGCAGAGGCAAAGCCTCAGTAAGCTGTTTTGCAAACGCTAGTTTAGTGAGAAGTGTACCCATGAAGGGTAATTCATAAGAATTATGTTTTTCTCATTTATTAGAGAAAGCATTTCACATTTTTAAAGAACAGTATTAAAAACCAGTCCAGAGTGATTCAAAAGATAATTTCAGTCTCCTGTATGTCTCAGCTGAATTGGTACCCTGTTATCTTCCTGCTTTGTGTGCAACATTTATCCATTTCACTATTTTTGTATTTACTTTCCTGCTTTCTTTGTGAGGCAGTCTAACCTTGAAGCAGCAGCTCTAACAGGAATATAGGGGGTTATGGAAAGTGGTCCCGAACTCCCTATGCAGCTCATGGGCAAAAGGACTGATGCAGTACATCAGTGAATTAACAGGATTCCATGCTTGCATTGAGAGGCTTTGCTATTTCCAGTTGGGCACAAGTGCAGCTGCTGCTGGAAAACCATGTTTGTTTTGGTGTCTGCAGATACAAGATAATGATAGGGTTTTGGGGGGGAAAGAGCAGTCAAAGAGAGTCTGTGACAACTATAAAAGGATTGAAAACAGTCCTTAAAGAAAAAGTTATTGAGTGAACTGAAATGGGGTCTAAGCACTCACCTGAGAACATTAATTTGGTAACTAAAAGCTCCTTGGTCCAAGAGAAAAATAGGACAATGGCTGGAAAACAGAGGCTTGGCACATTCAGACTCCAAGTGTAAAGCCGGTGCTTTTAGTATATTTTTAAGTAATTTAGAATAGTGCTAGACCTTCTTGTACAGCCAATTGCTAAATCAAGGTACGTTTGTTTGTCTAAATTAATATGTGTACATAGTTCAAATGATAAGTAATGAGAAGAATTTCTATGCTTTGTATTAAGAAAATAGAGATGATGTCAGAGGTTCAGTCTGACATGGTGATCTATTTCTTTAAATCACTTTTTCCCAGTGGTGTTTGGAGCAGCATCTCTTTTTAGCCTACCAGGATTTTGTGCCCCATTAGGCCAGCAGAAGTGCTGGTGGGAGGTGTGGTGGTCAGAGGCCATTGCGGGCATGGTGACCATGAAATGAGAGACTTCAATTCTTGGTGAAGTGAGGAAGGGGATCAACAAAACCTCTCACTTGAACTTCCAGAGGGCGGGATTTGGCCTGTTCAAGAAACAGGTTCAGAGAGTCCCTCGGGAAACAGCCCTTAAAAACAGAGGGGTCCAGGATGGCTGGACATTCTTCTAGAAAGAAATCTTAAAGGCACAGGAGCAGGCTGTCCATATGTGCCTAAAGACAAGCCAGGGAGGAAAAAGAACAGCCTGGATGCACAGGGAGCTTCTGCCGGAACTCAGGGAAGAAAAGAGAGTTTATGACCATTGAAAGAAGGAGAGGAACTCAGGAGAAAAACAAGGATTTCGTTAGGTCACATAGAGAGAAAATCAGACAAGCAAAAGCTCAGCTAAATCTCAGTCTGGCCACTACTGTGAAAGGTAATAAAAAGCTTACAAATACATTACAAATAAAAGGAGGGCCAAGGAAAATGTCTGTCCTTTATTGGATGCATCAGGGGGAACATTATCACCAAGGATGAGAAGAAGGCTGGGATACTTAATACCTTCTTTGCCTCATTGTTTAACAGAGAGACTGGGTATATCCTCATGGCAACCAGCGCCCTGAGCTGGTAGACAGGGACAGGAAGCAGAATAGACCCCACACAATCCAAGAGGACGTAGTTAGTCACCTGCTGTGGCACTCACAGGTCTATGGGGCCAGATGGGATTTGTCCTATGCTGATGAGAGAGCTGGTGGAAAAGCTTGTCAAGCTCTCGCTATCATTTATCATCAGTTTTCGTTAACCAGGGAGGTCCCAGGTAACTGGAAGTTGGCAAATGTAGTGCCCATCTACAAGAAAGGTCGGAAGGAGAATCCAGGGAGCTACAGCACTCACCTTGGTGCTGGGGAGCGTTGTAGACCATCCAGATCTTGTATGACCACACGGCCTGCCTGGTGGATGAGGGAAAGGTTATGGATGTTGTACCTGGACTTCGGTAGCCTTTGACTTGGTCTCACACGGCATTCTCCTGGAGAAACTGGCAGCCTATGGGCTGAAGAGATGCACTCTTTGCTGGGGTTAAAACTGGCTGGAGGACCAACCCCAGGGAGTGTTACTGAATGACGCCTCATCCAGTTGGTGGCCAGTCACTAGTTGGGTCCCCAAGGCTCAGTATTGGGGCTAGTCCTGTTTAATATCTTTATTGATGATCTGGATGAGGGAATTGAGTTGTACCTTCAGCCAGTTTGTAGATGACACCAAGCTGGGTGGAAGTGTTGATTTGCTGGAGGATAGGAGGGCTCTGCAGAAGGATGTGGACAGGCTGGATGGATGGGCTGAAACCAACAGTATGAGGTTCATTAAAGCCAAGTGCTGGGTTCTGCCCTTGAGTCACAACAACCCCCTGTGGCGCAACAGGCTGCGGGAAGAGTGGCTGGAAAATTGCCCAGTGGAAAAGGATGTGGGTGTGCTGATGAGCCAGCTGTGCCCAAGTGTCCATGAAGGCCAGTGGCATCCTGGTCTGGATAGTGTGGCCAAACGGACTAGAGAAGTTCCTGTCACCCTGTACTCAGCACTGGTGAGGCCACACCTCAAATTCTGTGTCCAGTTCTGGGCCCCTCACTACAAGAAAGATGTTGAGGTGCTGGAGCATATCCAGAGAAGGGCAACAAAACTGATGAAGGATCAAGACAGTAAATCATATGACGAGTGGCTGAGGGAGCTTGGATTGTTCAGCCTGGAGTAAAGGAGGCTCGGGGAGACCGTATCGCTCTCTACAACTACCTGAAAGGAGGTTGTGGCCAGGTGGACTCAGCCTCTCCTCCCAGGCATCAAGCAACAGCAAAAGAGCAAACAGCCTCAGGCTGTGCCAGGGGAGGTTCAGTTTGTACATCAAGAAGAATTTCTTCATGGAAAGGGTGGTTAAGAATTGAAGTGGGCTGCCCAGGGAGGTGGTGGAGTCGCAATCCTGGAAGTGTTCGTGAAACAACTGGATGTGTCACTTAGTGCTATGGTTTAGTTGACAAGCTGACGTTCAGTTAAAGGTTGGACTCAGTGACCTTGGAGGTCTTTTCCAATCTTACTGAGTCTCTGATCCTCAAGACATATTCACCAGCATTCAAAAAAATAAAAAAAAACAACAACACATAAAGCAGTCAGCCTTTAAGTAAGAGATGTTTTGCAAATCTATGATGACAGATTCGTGAATCAACCTGCTGACAGCATTTCTTGTCTTTCAGGCTTGCGGTCTCTTGGGATGACTATTGCTCAGTGCTATGAGGAGGTTGGCCTTCTGCTTCTTTTCCTCTCCGTAGGAATCTCTATATTTTCCACTGTGGAGTACTTTGTTGAGCAAGGTGTGCCAGGCACAACTTTCACAAGCGTACCTGGTGCTTGGTGGTGGGCAACAACTTCCATGACAACAGTTGGTTATGGTGACATTAGACCAGACACTACCATTGGCAAGGTAGTAGCCTTTATGTGTATACTATCAGGAATACTGGTTTTGGCTTTGCCAATAGCTATAATAAATGACCGTTTTTCTGCCTGTTATTTTACACTGAAGATAAAAGAAGCCGCTCTTCGGCAGCGTGAAGCTTTAAAGAAACTCATGAAGAACTCATCCAGCGATTCAAATATCAATGTTAATTTACGAGACATATACGCACGCAGTGTCATGGACATGCTGCGGCTAAAAAGCAGAGAGAGAGCAAGTACAAGGAGCAGTGGTGCAGATGATTTTTGGTTTTGACTTTGAAATTACTTAACTTTGTATAGCACATAGACTACTTCAGAAATGTAGTATTAAGCATCTCTTTTTTTATTATTTGCCACTTAGTGTATTTGCTTTTCCAGGTGGAGTTTTACTTATTTGGGCGGACTGAAATAACTATCATATACAAAAGGCAGAATTCATAACACGAAATCTCTCAAGGCGCTCTAAACCCTGCTTTCAGAACTGGATCATGGTGGGTGAGACAGGAAATAATGGATCCACAAAAGTAAAACAATGATGCAAGCATTTGTCTAATCGAAATCCCTACTAATGTATAATAATAGTGTCAGTGAAAATTGCCACAGTGTTTTGAATTTTAAACATCTAGGTTTTGTATTTGCATTTGGAGAGCAAAGGTCAAAGTCATTAGGGAAAACTGAAGGGAAGTCTAAGAAAGTGAAACATTAAATAAATTTAATATGACATTGCTATAACAAGCTTAATCTTGATCCTCTTTCTTATCCCAAACTTCTACTCTATTTGCATGAAAAAAAAGGTTATTATTCTGGGGCACCATGAGGGTTGGGAGGAGGGGATGGGTTTGGAATTCTCTCATTTTCAGAGAATCAAAGGGCTACCAGATATGTAATGAGTATTAGGAGATAGGTGGAAGTATCAAGGAGATGCAAGATCTGTAGTAAAGTATAAAAGTCATTAAATAAGTGCCATAATATAGAGTATCCTCTGAAGTTGCTTTAGAATTTCCAGGAGCTAATACAGCCTTTGCAATACAGAAGTAACTTACAAACTTAGTTTCAACTATGCCTTCTCTGTGTGTTTTGATTCCCATTACTTACTTGTGTAGTTAAGCAGTTTTTGTGCTCTAGTAATGTCACCATTGGATATCAGAAGAAGCAGAAATTGTAAAAGGTAACAAGCTACCGATTTCTCTGTTTCCCATTAAAATCGTAAGTATTCCAAGTGGACCAGATTTTTTAAAAGTTAATTATCTTCACTATTTCATTATTAGAAAAATACTTCATTAAAATATCTTGTTTCAAAGGAAAAATGAGCACTTGTTGGACTGAATGCTTACTCTATGCAGTCATCAAAGTAAAAACGTAAAATAATCAAAGGTTTTTTCAGTCTAATTTCCCTCTGCCCACCTCTCCAGAGGCCCAATACCATTCTTGGCAAACAAAGCCTTTCTTTAATAGAATTTCACTGATCTAGACTATGACATTCCATAGAATGTATAGAACTCAGCTAGTAGGTTAAATTTAAAAAGTCACAAAACTCTCACAATTTCATGTTTCTTTGGGACAATATAAACAGTAAAAAGATACATCTATTAACTGTGAATTATTTAGCTTTATGTATTAGTGTATGTAGAAGGCTTAAACTGCATTTGAGAATATATGAATGGGTAAAATAACCTACTTTTAATAAGTATTGAATAATACTTGTTTTGAAACAATAATGTGTTTTTTCTGTCATTCCCTGTAAATAATGGTGTAAACATAATATGGTAACCAAGATTTTCAAGGCACCTTGATGCAAACTGAGCAGTATTTTAGCATGAAACTTCTGATTTGTCAGCTGGCATCAGTCAGCATTTTGATTTGGGACCAGTGCAGCACATGCAGCTGTCACCAGGGTCAGAAGGAGGACAAAAACACTGGACACCAAAAGGGTGTCTTCCTCCACCAGAAATTGCCTAGCTGTGAAAATCTCTAATGGTCTGTGGTAAACAGAAAGCAACTGTGGTATCACAGTGTTCCCCTCTCCTCAAATACTCTAGGAATCTATCACAAAACTCCCAGTGATGTCCAGGAGACAAAATTAATTCTACATGAGAAGGTCTGGTGCAGCCCACTCTAGGTTATTATTTCATAGCTCTTAGGATCAGGAAGTCTCTCAGGCTGCACAAATTGTACAGGCTGTTTCTCATTCAAAAGTCATTCTAATTATAGAGAATTAGGAAGAAGCTTTCATTGTGGGAAGGCTGTTTGGTAATGTCTTTTGTGCTGTCTTGTACAGCATCTGATCTGTATTTGAGAAAGGAAATGCAGTTAGATAGCTGATTGATTCTCTTTAGGGAAAGGCTGCTTTATTGTATCGTGTGCTTTTTATGAAGGATTCAAAAGAATGAGAAAAATGTTCTGGGATGTATTAGTTGATTCACTCCTTTTACCATCTCTGGAGATAATTTCCTAGAAATGCCCATGGGAAACATGGCTCAGACTTTATCTAGTAGTTGCTTTGGCCTCTGTTTGCAGGTCTCTTGATTTTAAATTCAGTCTCCCAAGCAGTGTTTGTCAATCATGTGTTTACAGAACGGTTAGCTGTCACATTAGGGGCTGAGACTAGCAAATCATTTTACAGAGGAAGGCCAGTTCTGCTTTCTGCTCTCACAGACAGGACCAGAGCATTCATCCTGAGAAACACACTGTATAGGACATCACAACTCTAAAAACTGAAGCTATACCATGTACATGCTACCACAGATTTGGGAAATAGCTCAGCCACCACTAAGGCACCAAATTAAGAATGTGACTTTGCTGTCTTTAGAATATCACACTAAAGACAAGAAGCTACCTTTTGTCCTCACTTCTGTTCTACCATCCCTCAGCAGACTTGGCAGACGCGGTCAGTAACATTGGCTGAAAATTCAGCATTTTAGCTCAAAACACCAAGTATTTTCACAAACCTTGTAGGTGCAGCACATAGAAAGAAACCCTGCATTAACATTGGTTCCTTAGTACAAGAAGCAGTAATAGTAAAAATTACAGAAACATAGAACAGTATAATAGTTTGGGTTGGAAGGGACCTTAAAGATCATCCAGCTCCAAACACCCTGGCATGGGCAGGGACACCTTCCACTTGACCATGTTTCTCAAAGCCCCATCCAGCCTGGCCTTGAACACTTCCAAGGGATGGGACATTCACAACTTCTCTGGGCGTGTGCGTCAACACAAGCAGGCAGCTGGGGCAACCCCAAAGTCACAGTTAAAATGCAAAGACTCAATTTATTCCTGTTACCTTGCTATCAGGGAGATCCTGAAAGCAGCACCTGGGCAAAGATACACAGGCAGAGATGCTGGCACCTTTAAACTTGGCCCATGCTAGAGAATCACTGGTCTGCTGTTCACTTAGGCTGCAAGGTCATTTGATTGATTTACAGTTCTCCTTGCCAATTTAACCCATACCTTCCAACACTGGGCAACCTTACCACCCACATAGTGAAGGATTTCTTCCTAAAATTTAATCTAAACCAACCTTGCTCAGTTTAAAGCCATTCCCCCTAATCCTGTCACTACATTCTCTGGTAAAAAGTTCCTCTTCAGCCTTCTTTTAGTGGCATAAACTACAATGTAGATAAACAGTCTGAAAAATCTTTCATATTTCTTTATAGATGCTTAGGGACAGTTTTTGGTTCGGGCCACAGTAGTCCAAACTCACCAAAATTTTTAAACATCACTAAAATTGTCATCATTTTTACTTTGAAGAAAGGCAGCAGCGTCCTGGGTCACATTAGCAGAGCATTGCCAGGAAGTCAGTGGAGATGGTCCTGCTCCTCAGCCTGATGAAACAGATGTGGGTGACGTGTCCAGTGCTGGGCACACCAGCACAAGACAACAGGGACAGGCTACTGGAGGTAGTTCTGCAAAACAGTGGAGGGCCAGGTTTCAGAGCCCAGCCCATTGGGAAACCCCTGTGTCTAGGAGAGGAGTCTGTGCTGGTAGCTGGGGAGGGGGGGATTTATCAGTTCTGGAGGTGTTTTAGAAAGGTGTTTAGAAATTCATGTTTGCTAGTATTTTACATGTTACTTCCTGTACTGTAGTGATTTTGATCTTGAATGCATATTTCAAGGATCACTTTAATTATGTGTTGTTAGTAAGTTAATAAATCACTTCAAACTTGATTTGATATTAACTATGTAAATTGACCATTTTTGCCTTCAGATAGGAATTTTACTGGTCAAATTTGAGCTTGTGGGATTGCATATGGCAAATATGGTTGAGAACAAAAAGGAGGAAAAAGGAAAGCAGAAAAATGAGGTCTTTTGTAAAGTAATTTATGTTTCCTGACATAGCAAAGAGTTTTCATCTTGTTATGATTACTTTGATGATGAGTGGCATGTTTTTCTCATTTGCTACAGTATTGTCCTCTCAAAGCTCCATTGAAGTATCCATGCATGAGCACAGCTTTATCAGGACATACTCAGTTGAGATGCTCACCATCCAAACCACGCTAGAGCAGCTGTTGGCTGATGTCTCAAGCACACAGCTCTCTGTGCTCTCCCCACACAGCCTCACTGCAAAAAGGGTAGAGCAGTGCAGGCTGTACTCACACCTCTGATTGTGGACAGGGGTTTTCAGGGCTCTGGGTGCTTGAAAAGGTCATTCAACAAAGAGTAGAGCTGGAGTTAATTATGTCTCTAAGACTGAGATGCATTATTCAATGACAACCTCTTGTCAATCAGAGGGTTTTTTTAGTTTAATGAGTCCTGTAATTATTACGATTTTTCCTTTTGTATAAACACAAGTACTAGAAGACACATACATCTCCAGACAAAAGCACAGCTGCCACAGACTCGCTGTTTGTAGCAGTTTGGATACATTTAAATTTGGTAAATAGTGAGCTTGTCTTAACGACCAGTCAAAAACTGAAGTAATTACTTTATAAAATGGATTTTAATTACATACTAAGCTGAGCAATTCAGTTATAATTAACTTTGTTGTTGTTTGTTATATATGTAATATAATCGTTTTGGAAAAAAAACATGACCTCGATGTATAGGGCTGGTGCTTCAGCAAGAGGATGGCACTGTCAGCAGGAGGAGCACAGACCATTTTGCTCGTGCCTCTCACTGGCATGTCGAAAAGCCTGAGCAGACACATGCCTTCCCACAGGAAAATAGGAGGGTAATTTTGCAAAAGTCAGTTTTGCATGCTGGCCTATTATAGGATTTCTATGTGAAACAAAAAAAAAAAAATCTAGACTTACAACAACGCCTATTTAAAGGTATTTGGAGCACTATTACCTGTTTTTTTTAAGTTTCTACTTTGTAGACACCAGGAGCCCCTGTAGCTGCGGTGAGGATAAGGAAGGGATCCCACTTAATGTCCTAAAAGCAGGCCCAACACCAGTGAATGTAAATCTCAGTTGTTCCCAGTCTTTCTCAGATCCCCAAGAAACAGCTGGTGAGATGGATTTACAACATACCAAATAATCTAAAATAGCCTGAAGTTAGGTTGGG
This sequence comes from Dasyornis broadbenti, assembly GCA_013397935.1. Lineage (NCBI taxonomy): Eukaryota > Metazoa > Chordata > Aves > Passeriformes > Dasyornithidae > Dasyornis > Dasyornis broadbenti. The sequence continues at coordinate 1,338,262 of VZRN01003245.1, read as the reverse complement.
TCTTGTAAGAAGTCTACAGTTATGTTCATCTGACTAAAATTATGTGAAATGCCTATTGTGATGTGGGAAAAACTAGGCCATTGTAACAGCGTCTGCAAATTAAATCCTCTTTCTTGTCAAGCAAATAAAGACTATGCAGATATAAGATTTTCTCTATTTATCCCCAGTTCTGTACAGCTTTCAATAAAATGAAAAGTGCTTGTAAGTCATATGGTATTACTGGGTGGTCCTGTGAGCTGTGACAGATGTTTCATTTCCTATGGCTTACTCACGAAGGCAGTTCTATTTCCAGCTGTGCAGCAGAGGTAGATCCTGGGAAATGGCTGAAGCGTGCATGACTTTTCACTACCTCGTGCGTGAACCAGTTTCTCAGTAGAACTTGAAAAGCAATTCAGAACAGCCTCTTGCAATTGCCATAAAAACAGTACAGTGAATTGACTTGTCCTAAACACATTTTTCAACACAACAAAAAAAAGGCAACTGGCTGGAAAATAGTTAAAAGATAACTAATGAATTTGCTCTTTACAGCTGGCCCTGTGTTACAGATTTCTGAATTGTAACTCTCAGCCTGAGGTATGAAATATATTATGCAATGCAGACATGTTGAATTATGGAAAAGCATTCCAAGATGAACATGTCTTTGCTTAACAACTGCTGTCCAGTGAAACAACATAAGCTCATAGCTTTTTTGTCCTAAACTAGCAACATCATTACAGCCTTTGGAAACTGCCAGTTACAGGCTCCATGGGATCACTCCATAGCTTTTGTGATGTGTGTTAGGTGTTGCAGTGATAAAAGTTATTACTGTTGAAGCCCTGAACAGACAGATTAAGCCATTATTAACACGGAATATATGAGAAGAAAAATAATGAAGGTAGAAAAGGAAAGAGAAAATTAATTTAAATTTAAATTAATTTAAAGTAAGAAGTTGACATTCTTCAGCTGAGATTTACCAGTGTCTTTTTGTGACTGACCTGGTGTGTTTTAGTCCTTATATCTTCTCATAAGAAATGAAAAACATAAGGTTCACTGCAGAGGAAGAAATTATTTTCAGCTCATTAACTGGCATGCATCATAGTTCCATACCACAAATTAGATCATGTACTAATAATTCATACCTCATCTTACTATTCAGCCCTGTATATCACACACATCTCTGCCCTGAACCATGTGTAAGCTCATGCCTTCATATCTGCATTGTTCTTCTGTAGATCAACATGAAAGAAAACCCACCTTTTTGTAAGAAGTAAACACCGTTAAAAGAATAAGATCAGATTTAATCTATTTACAGTTGCTGCTATCATGTTATTTCTGCTGTCAGTTCTCATTTAACTCTCCCATCTTCTCTTCCTGGCAGGAATTGCCAAGAAACAGGTGGAAGAATTGCCAATCGCAGCCTTTCACTGTCAAAATGTAGACAAACCTACCCCACAAACCCGTGTTCTGCCTTCCTACACTAGAAACAAAATCCAAGTCAAAAGAAGTGAGTATGGTGTTTCTTCCCCAGATACAAGGATGGCCTTGATTAGGAACTGAGAACCACAGTTTTCCAAACAACTGGAAGCCGTGTGCTTAACAGCTGGTCAAAGCTGACCCATCATTAACATAGCTATTTATATCTCTAGGAGACTAGACTTCAGTAACAAATACAGAAGGAATACATTCTGACAAAATACCTGTCCCCTGAGTTTAGACTGTTCATAGAATTGGTACCACAAACCCACCCAAGAGGCCTGATCCCATTGTGCAAGTGTTGCGCTAAGTCAAAATACAGCCTTTTCCTAGAGACCCTTCCACCCAAATGTGTTGCACAAAAACAAACCCTGTATTCAAACTGAGAGTGTAAAGGAGAAAAGCTTGTCCAAAAAGCCTTTATGGGGATTAATTGTAGGAATAATGTGACATGTTCCCCATGGCAAGTCTCCTAATGTCATGGAATTACAAGAAGATGAATTTGGCCCACTTCCCAGCCAACACTCTCTTAGAAGAGGCTTTGTTGTGTGAAAGCTGGATATGTGGTTGAGCCACAAAAGGGACCAAAACCAACATCCAAATTATGGCCTCTCTTATGCAGACTCCTTCCTTCCATATGGAGATGAATCCAGTTTGCTTGTGCCAAGCATCACAATGGAATCGCTGGCAGGCTGAGCTAACAAAATACCACTGGCCAGCACTACAAAATAGAGGCTATATTATGTTGCAAATACTCCCATCAGCTGTCCAGCAGATGTGACAATACACAAACCAAAATGAAAAAAAAAAAAGTGGGAAAGGAAAAGCCCTTGTGCTCACCTATCACCAGTATTTCAGTCTAGTTCAGAGCTATTGCATTTCACTATCAATTATATAGTGCATTTAGAATTCAAAACTAGAGTAAGCAAAATATTCAACACAAAATTGATGGGTGTAATTTATACAATATCTTTCTGTATTAAGAATGTGACTTTCCAATGACATTTTGTCATTTCAGTAACCATTGCTTACATTTCCTATCACAAACATCATCACAAACTGCAGGCCTCTTTCCAGCTGGTGGGTAGCAACAGTTTCACTTATTCATGGTAGGCTTCTGTTCACATTATCTCTCCAGTTTCTGAAGATCAAATGAGGTGCTTTTCTCACCTGCATTTTCACATCTCAGATCAGAGCTACATTTGCAAGGGAGACAGGTTCCTTCAGAGGATTCATGCTAGAATGATGTCATGTGTGGTGCAGTAATACGAATAATAAGCAGGAGAACACAGTGCAGGTGCAACAACAGGAAAGTCGCGTGAGTGCCTGTTTCAGAAGCAGATGCTCTAAGGAATGCCAAAAGCCACAGCTTTTGACATGGTATCCTGCAATCCAAGTCTGGTCTGTGAGATAAAACCAAGTGGTCATTAAATAAGCCCAGTGAAATGCAGTCCCACAAGTCATGCAGGCAGAAGGAGCTGCTCTGCACATCAGAGCTTCCTCTCCAGCTTGCGTATTCGTCATTTTTCCCAGCCGGCCCCCCAAAACTGTGGAAGAGGCCCCACTAGGCAACGTGTAGCTGGGAGGGTGTATTCAATGCCACTGAACTAGTCCAGGGAACAAATATTCTAGAATTTGAATGTGTTAAGTGATAAAGCATTATTTGCAAATTCAGTTCTAGACAGTGCAATGTGCTTTCTTTTTCCAGACAGTTTAGTTTCTTCACCTAACCTTCCCATGTAGAGGTCTAAAATTAGCAAAATAAAATATAACCTGCTCATTGAAGGGAAGATTTTAGCAAAAACATGTAAGAATCTCAGTAAGGCAGGCAAGGTAAAAATATATTATAGTTGGCTAATTGTAAAAATAATTGAAATAAAAAATAAAATCTTAATAGAATGAAGTGTAGTTTAAGACTAGGCTAAGCGAGACAAAAATGTCAGAAATTATAGAAGAAATAAGACAAGTATAGAATATGAAATCCAGGTTCAGGTACCAAATGTTTCCAATTATCCAGCATACAACAACTCCCATGCAAGCTACTAACAGTTTGGAATTTCACTTCATCCTGTACTCTGGGCAAGCCTTAGACATTTACTCACGTCAGATTCTGGTTTACCATGTTAGGTGTGTAAACTCAAACTCTTGAAAATTTTGAGACATCTGAACAAGATCTGGTTTTGAGTGAGAGAAATAGCACTGTAGCTGGGTGTATTTTCTGGGTGTATTCTGTATGGCTTTCCTTTCAGAAAATGAATAGTTATTAATCCTTCACACTTTAAAAGATCTTTTTTTTTCCCTTTTGGGAATAAGAAGATCTAAAGTATTTGTTTAAAACGTGAAACAGCTGATCACTCATAGCACTGCAGAAACATGTTAAACCTCTACCAGGCTCACCTCCTTCATTCCCACTCCAGTGCACACAATCAGACACTGAAAGGCTCCTGAAAAACATTTTAGAAAGAATATTTTGTTGCTGCACAAAATTTTACACCACGGCAAAATCTAAGTGGTAGGTTTGCTTTGAATACCTGAGAAAGGTTGGTATCTGCCACAAAGTCCCAGCCTTATAAGGAAATGATAGTAAAAGAAAACAAATTATTGTTTTAGTGAACCAGCTGGTTGTTTCTGACATGAGTTTAATGCAGTGCAATTCAGACAGAAAGGACAGGGAAACCACAAAAGAGTGGCAATTACCTTTCTCTATCGGTTCCATTCCTCAGCTCCAGAAGCCAATTTAAGGGCAGGGATCATAGCATACAAAATGCATCTCCCATGCTTATTCAAGCTATATGAAAATGACATTCCTGTCTTTCTAAGAAGGAGGCTAGCAATGGGTAGCGCTGGTGCTCAAAATGTCTTTGGAGAAGAAGCAGTACTTAACTGCTGCAAGTGGCCTCAATCCATGGATTGATTACACAGACTGGCAGGATGCCTAGCAGGAAGGTTTGTACCCCTTCTAGATGCTGCAGAGAAGTTTCAGAGCTACCACCCAGATCTGAGACAGTGAGACAGTGATAGGGTACTGGGGAAGGTACCATTGCTGCTGGACCTCAATTTCTGATTCAACAGTGTGTTGACACTTGAGGTTTTTGGAGTCACAGCAAACCCCCAAGAAGATGGGCTGCAGGTCTGCAACCTGTAGAGGGCCCTCTCATACAGCATCACGGGACTGCTCTGGGGCATGGCAGTGGAGAGACAACTCCAGCTCTCACCTATGCAGCTGTGGGTGGGCTGCAGGCATGCCAGTGATCATCTGATTGAGTCAACTGCTCTCTCCTCTCCTCTCCTCTCCTCTCCTCTCCTCTC
>VZRN01003245.1:1296282-1333408 GCA_013397935.1 Dasyornis broadbenti | reverse complement strand
TCTCCTCCCCTCTCCTCTCCTCTCTCCTTTTTCCTTGCCTTGCCTTCCCTTCTGTTCTCTCCTCTCCCATTTTCTCTAATTTGGAATCAGTTTCTCTTCTCTACACAGAAAGGCAATACTGGAGACTTTCTCTAAGTCTATTCCTATTTTGCTGGGCTGTGTGCTCAGAAAACTATGGAGTATTTTGAAAACAAGCAATTAAAGGCTGCTTGAAAACCACTCCGGCTGCCGGAAGGATTCAGTCCTAGTAGCAGTATTCACATGATGCTATCACCACAGCAACCAAGCCTGTAAACAATACTGGTGGTCATGGACAGCACACCAGTGCTTGGTTTCGTGATGAGAAACAAAAGCTTTGCCAGACTGTATTTCTTCCCTGCCATTGCAGGCTCCCTGATTGAAACGCTATCTGGATGTTTTGCTCTGGAGTGTAAGTGCATTAGTCTTTGGCTGACATATGATGTTAGAAAGAGGCTAAACTGCAGTGCTCCACCAGGTCATCTGGTTAGAATTTGACATGTTATTCCTGCGTTAGCAATGCATACCTGCCAGCACAATGACAACACATTTATTAACACTCATGTGTTCTGTTCCTTCTGAAGTAAGAAAAAACTATCATTTAATTCTGGTATCTATGGAGTGGGATCCGCCTTTTGAGTTTCTCATGAAAGACATCTAGGGAATTCTGCAAAACCCGTAGTATATAACGCTCTATAGAAACATTTCATTCCCCTGCAACCTGAAAACTACATAAATCTGAAGAGATGACCTTTGTAGAGTAAGATGACTAAATCTTACTTGGGAATAATATCCCCAATCTGTTCTTAATAACTTAGAACAAAGGCTTATTTTGGCATTGACTCCTGCAGAGCATTGATATGCCTGAGGCAGCTATATAGTACTGATGAAAAAGCCTTTAAACAGTGGGGGTCAAATCTGCTGCCTTAAAACTCACATCAGAACTACCAGTATGGGTGAGCAATATTATAGCCAGGAGTGAGAGTCATCTAACCTAGATAAGCAGTGTAGAAAACCTTACACTGACACAGCTCATCTTAGTGACTGTTTGCAGCTCTTTCATCTAAAATAGCATGTCTAAAATCGAGTTGTCTGTTATTCTCCATTGGCTGAAGAGACCTTTAGAGTGACTAGCTCTGGTTTAGACACTTACATCTTAGAACTCAAAGTCATGGAGAGATGAATCATTCCTCTGCAGCCATTTTTGGCACCAACAAGTTTATTGTCTAACCATTCAGCACACAGATTTCAGAAAAGCTCTTCACTCCGAAGCCAGTTAGAACTGCTTTGAATCAATCTCTTCGGGCTGCAGCTGGAGAGCTATGGTCTTTTCTGGGAAGACAATGATGGTCCTTTCTGGGAAGATTTATTGAATTGGAAATAATTTTTTTTATTGTTTTGCTCACTGAATTAAAAATTCTTCTTCAGCTCTCTGAGTCCTTTCTCAGTGCAAGTAATTCCAAGAATTAAATGCATAAATTTTAGTGGAATTAATCTGGGTGTAATTATTTCGGATGTCTTACAGGATGTCTTTTTAACTCCAGGTCCATGTAACTCGTGTCCTCCAGATGGAGACATTAATGGGATAAACCAGATAAAAATCTGCAAGGTTTAGGGAAGGAGAAGAATTCACAAATGCAGCTTTTAAGACCATCCAGAGCAAAACATGTCTCTGGATTTTTTGGGGATGAATGGTTAAATACTTATGATCTTATTTCTTCAGCCTCACTGTTTCCTATGACTATATCAGACATCAGATAATCTTAAAAAGTTTACAAAACTTCATGTTTTCATAAATTTTAGTTCTATTTCTTCCATCAATTCAGAAAGCAAATTACACATTCCCCATTTTATGTCTTCCTCTACAGAAGGGGAATAACGCCAGGTGCTTTGTGTGATTAACTACAAAGCTACAATGAATCACAGTTACTGAATCCTTGAAGCAAACATTTCACAAACAGCCTTCAGTCTGAAGTTTATTTATGCAAAACTACTCCACAACTTCTTGTAAATAGCGAATATTCAAGAAAGAGAAAAACTCAGGGTTTTTATTGACAAATCAAATTCAAGTCTGCTTTAAAACACAACACTAATTGTAATAACCAATTTGAACAAATACATGATTTACTGTGGGCTCTCTTCCTGCAGTAAAAAAGATATTCTTAAATTTTAACTGATTTTTTTTCCTAATTTGCATGTTAAGTATGTTATTTTAAACACCTGTAAAAGACTGATCATGCATATCTGATGTTCATTTTAGTTGTTTCCTAATATAATCTAGCTAGTTTAAGCAGCATTTATGTTTTAGTAAAGGCCATCGACTTAATGGCAGAGAGACTCATTTTAAATTACCTTTGAGGTTTCATGTATCTCTTCCACAGACATTACTACTCTTTCTGATCCGAACAGTAAGCAAAAGCGACAGTCACACAAAGACTTTAAAGTTGTCATGATTAACCAAACAGGAGACATGAACAGAAAAGGAAGCATCGCGCTGTAGAAATGCATGAAATAGTTAATTTGTATTTGTCAGAGACAGCTAACATAATTGCATTCCAGATGGCAGTGAGAGTGCAAATCTGTTCTGTTCTGTGAGGATATGGGTGTTATAATAGGCTCCAATGGATCAGATTTATTTTTCAGTGTTTTTTTCCACAGAACACTTTAACCATTTCAGACAATGTTATTTTGTTTTGTATGCTCAGTATGAAGTATTCATATAAAATACTGTGTCATTACTCTTCACAAAAATGCCATACCATGGAGATTATTCCTTTCCAGGGACATTTCGTCTTAGAAGCTGATAAACTGATTAGTCTGTTCCATGTAGAACCTTCTCTTAAAGCCAGACAGTTTAGGAAACAGACTCTCTCTCTTTCCACAGCCTTTTCTCTCCTTTGACCCCTTCACTGATGTTCCACTATCAAAGGGGTTTTTTTCCTATATAAGGATTCCAGTGTCTTCACACTTCTCAAAACAAGAAAGTTTTTGGATTATTTCTCCTTCCCTCTGTGATGCTCCTTAGTCTCCTTGGCTGCTAGGATCTCCCTAGCTTCACAACAAGACTGCTGGTCTAGTAGTCTTCATCTCATCCCCGAGTATCAAAATCCTAGAGAAAACATGAGGCTATTAGCATGGAGTAGATTAGTGTCCTTCATTCCTTTTCAGCCAGTTCACTCATGTTTCAATGTAAAACAAAAATAAAGGTTGTGAAACCTTGATGTTCTAAATTTAAGAGGTACTGATTTCACTACACAGTCCCCAGCACTCTGCACTATCTATCCACAGTTGCACTGTTAGTTTAAGCAGCCCTCAGCACCTTTCTGAGGGATAGGTTTCTGAGGCTCTGCTTTCTGAGGCTCCAACAGTCAGGAGTTTTCTCTCAAACTTTCTTATGTATCCCCTGTTCTAAATGATGGTACTCTTAGGAAAACTGCTTTCAACACAAAACATGGTTTTGCTTGCATCAGGAACTTAATGAAGCATGACAAAATGGAATACATTTCATAAAGTCTCTGGACTACCTACCTCATGGTAAGAGCTGAGAATCTGACAAATATCTTGTATATGTGTTGAGAGACAAAGAAATGAGAACGAATTTCACTCCTTCCAGTTAGCTGCACCTCACCACTCAAAAACAGTGGTTGTGGTTTCAAAATCCCTTCTATATTTTCTGTCCCGCTTTTCTTTGCTTTATTGAGGATTTTTATTTGTATTATAAGCCAGTTGTCCAGCACAGGCTTTAGAATTGCCTTCGAAGGACTTGTCTGATATGGAAAAGAAGAACTGCAGTCTGCATCAGCATCTGTTCTGCTTTCGAATGGCACATTAGAGAGATACAATTCCTTACTCCACTGTAAGGTAACCTGAAGAGTCTTCAAGAAAACTAGTTTAGCTATTTCATTTCAACCTATTAATGTTTGACAGAAGACAAATGATATTAACATATGAAATGAATTAACATATTGATTAGCATATCTGTATAAACTAAAAACAAAATAAAACTAGTTTGCTTTAAGGTAACCTTTGTTCTGATAGAAGGGGGATATTGATACTAAGAGATTAAAAAATGGGTCAATAAGCACTGGAACTTGCAATCATGGTATGTGTGAAAAACAAAAAAGCTGGGAGTAGAAGACTGAGCTTTCATGCTCTGGATCTGCTCAGAAACAATTAACAGCTATTTGTGATAAAATTATATTTGGGTTTATTTATTTAATTTGCATTTTTTTCATCACTTTTTGAAATTTGCAATATTTCTTAAGCAGATTCTTAAGATTCTTAATTCTTACTCAGAAATCAAGCTGCCCATAATGACTAGAATATTAGAATATTGGTTAAAGGATTAAAGACTAATGTTCTCACTATACTGAAGCTTGGACAAGGAGGCAGAATGTCAAACCAGTGAGAAATCTTTGTTCTCCTCTTAAATAAGTTGAAAAAAGGGAAGCACAAAAGCACAATCCCAACTTCACTTTTATGACTGTGTAACTATACTGGAAATTTCCATTATAAAACTTCGAGCAGCTTTAGAGTTTTTTTTTTTTTATTAAAATCAAAAAAGATCACTGAAAGTGAGTGGATTGTACTGCAAATGTGTACATCCCACATAGTTTATGCCATAGTATTAAGGATTTATTTCTTCTTCCTTTAATGGATTCTCTCAGTTGACTTAAAGTGAATTAAATCTCATAAGTAATGTGAAGGACATGTCTATGACGTAGCAGTTGCTTACACACTGAATATTCTCATGTGCATATGTCTGTACCTAGAATTCTGGTCCTGATTCAGATATTGACTTGAGTGCTACTTGTTCCCTTATAAAGCTGAATTCAGATAGTAAATCTAACTCTGCAGCTGATGAAGTATTTGACATTGATTTCTAAACAGAACTGTATAAAGTAGATGGAAAGAAAAGTGGAGACATTTCTCTCAAACACTTGTTGAAATTTGTAAAATATTTAATTTCAGAGACCTGAGATATTTTTACAATAGATAAAAAAAATATATATATTTGCCTAGTTTGATAATGGAAATTGTAGGCCAGTGTATTGTAACTAACCAATCAATTATTCGGCTTCTCTGCAACTTTGCATTTTGTTACACTTCAGAAAACACATTTGTGCTTTAGTATCTGTTCATCTATTTCATCACTAGGATGCTCAGATGCCTCCTAAAATACCAGTCATTGTTTACAGAAATAAAAATGATGTTTCCTGATGGCTGCCAAGTGGCTAATTAACAACAGAAGTATACCCCAATTTATTTTTTTCAAGGGTTTGTTTGCTTGTTTTCAGTAATTATACTCCAATAATTACTGCTTAAATACTAAAAGAACAAATTTCACTGTGGAGAAAAATGTTCTCAAAATACATTAAAAAATATAAATGTAGTGTCCTTCCTCTGGGTTTTTAATGTTTTTGCAGGAATGTATCTCAGGGATGAATGTGCTTATGTTGATCGGATAGAATCCCAGAAAATGGTAATTATGAAGAGTAAAAAAGTTTTTTCAGAACTAATATATCTGTAAAAAGAAACCACAGATGTTATAGAACACTGATGGGAAGACTTGATGCTGCACGAAGGGAACCATTTGCCTCTCCAGGGACACTAAACCACCCTACACTGAATAATGAGCTAGAGAATGGCAATTGATATGGTTGCAACATCATTTCTTGCTGGATAGGGTGTTAGAGATGGCATTGATTAACTCACACAACATAGACATTACAAGTAGATGGATTTCACTTTCTGCTTTAACATGTTTCTCAAAGAGACATTCTTAAAATGAGAACAGTTTTATGGGGAAACTTCTCTTTTACTTGCCTACACTGCTGAACTCTTACCTTGTTTTCTTTAACTGAGAATTCAGCTCATTCTCACATCACAAGCAGGCAACTACAATCAGTGGCAAACAGTGAAGATTAGAGAACATGTATACTTAGAGGCTATGGAAAAATCTCGCTATTCCACTTTTTGCAAGTGGAAAGCAATGGGAAATGGCACTAAATTGCTGACAGTGATCCAGCAGTGATGAGGAGCTATTCCCATAAATTAGAATTGTGAAATAGTAATAAGAGAAATGTCATTTAAAAATTAACATATAAAGTTGTCACACCTTTTATAATATTGCACATACTCAATACATGAAGGATTTAAGGGCTCTAAAAACTGTCTTTTGGGTTTCAGGAGACCTTATGGACTATGTGAATTATTCAGGATTGGCCACCTCACATTTCTATCTGGGCAAAAGCAAATGGTTTGCAGGGCTTATTGCACTGGAGCTCAGCATGCTGGATTTGCAGATGCAGATAGGTGCCTTCAGTTGGAATGGGACAGTGGCATATGTATTATTAATATTTGCTCTCCTCTGACTTCAGCCTTTTGCTGCGCAAGAGCAAGTAATATTCACTCTGATACCAAACACTATGTCTTTGATATACAGCACAATAAATAAGTTTGATCCAAAATGGGGCTTCTGGGCATTACCATAGAGCAAATATTTCTCCACACACTTACAAAAACCTCTTAAAAGATAAGATATTAGGGTTATTATATTCAAGCACATGCAAGTTAGGAACAGCTATACTTATGGTTTCTCATGTGCTTTTAATTCTACCACATTGTATTCCCACTTGGTATGGTGAACGATTTCTTCAGGAAAAAAAAAACAGCTATGAAACATGCTGGATTCTGTTATATGTCACAAGCCTGACATTACTCTATACTTGTGAGGTTTTTTTCAGAATTAAACCATGGTCTTTCAGAGATTTTCAATATTTTGTTAATTAAAAAAAAGAAAAAAAAAAGAGGGAACAGAATTTATATTTAAATGTAATAATTTTTCACATATCAGCAGTTTGCCTTTCGGCCCTTAATCACTCCAAGAAAACATAGGCCTTCACATCATCTAGAGGATTTACTAGATTTTGACACCTCCACCAGAAAAGATCCTTTATCAGGAAAAAAGAGGAAACCAGCTAGATCCAGAGCTGAGTATGACCAAGTTTTGATGCTGCTGCATAATGAGAACTGATGTGGACTGGGCTGAATTGGTGCCAGTACTTTGGTGTGGGGCAGGGCTACTGACTCTGGGGGACGAGGGGGACCAGGCCAGGAAGCACAGAGAATGAATACCCATAACAGCCCTAATTTCTTACCCCCCAGGGCCTGGCACAGCTGCACTGCTACCCATCCGTGGGAAAAAGCCATTGGGGCTAGCAGAAGCTCCTGCCTATGTAACAGAGTATGTATTGTCTTTAAGAAATTGTTGTTCTCTCTCACTTTCCTCTATGGTCTGCTGCTGTGATCCCAGACATAGCTCTGGAGAGTCAGGGAGAGACCAAATCCTTGAGAGCAGGAGCGAAAACACTTGAAGGGTTGTGTTGTGTCTCGCACAACACAGAGAGGTCTTCTGAGCTCAGAGCCCACCTGTTCCCAGTCTCTAGCAGGGCCTGGGCTTAGTCCGTGTGGTTTTGTGTTCATTTATTTTGCTGATCTGCTAAGTCTTTTTAGAGGAATTCTGAAGAGAGGTGCTTCCTCTCTTTGATTATCACATCCAACAATAACTGAGTTAAATCTTCATGGTCCAGAAAAAAAGCACTTTCTGGACATGGTCCAGAAAAAAACACTTTCTTTTTTCCACTTTCTGGAAAATCTGTGTTTTCCCCCTGCTGCTGGGTATCAACAGTGGGATTTTTCTCCAAATCCACAGATACCTTTTCCAAACGGATCTCTGAGAGAATCCTTTACAGAGGGAAGCAGGTGCTATTTATATAAAGGGTGAGTATGGGCTGCCTTCTGACTGGTCGTTACAGTCATGGATTGCTATCCTTTGCATAAGCAAGAAGGAAATTTGCTGAAGTCCATGGGAGATTAAAGTTTAATAAAAGTTTCATTCCACAGTACCAAATATTGTGAATATTCAATTCTGAGTTCAGAATACCAAAATGTTTGTGACAGTTGCCCTCTGTTCACAGAGACTTGGCACTATCCAGGGCACAGTCCCACCACATTCCCAGAACTGTCTGTGCAGGTCCCTGCGCTGGGGGCCCTCATGTAGTTGTGGCTTAAGGCCAGCAGTTGCCACACAGTGGTCACTCAAAAGAGGACAGAAAGACATTTCACAACAGATTCAGGGCAACACCTTCCCACAATTACCAGTGCCAACTCTCGGTGACCCACTGCCCACTAACTGCCTGCCCCCGAAGAGAAAAGCACAAGAACTCCCATCCTCTGTACCCAATCCTTGCTCAACTACTATTGTCAGACCCTGGAAGTAATAGGACTAGGAAGTAGGTGGGAGATCATTTGCAGAGGTGGATCTGGGAGCATGTTGTCTCCCAGAAAGGGTCAGTCATTCTGATATATTCAGACTGCACTGGACTGCACCATTGCTATGCATTGATGCACCAAGTCCTTCATCCCCTGACATGGGAGAAAAGCAGTGTGGGATGCATGGACTGTTCACCCTCACAGCAACCCGAGTCCAGACAGAGGAAAGGGTAACAACAGAGTACCTGCACAGAAATGAACAAATAAAGACATCAAGGTCTATACAACATGAGATATCCTGTATCCAGACAATATTTCTATTTGGTATTTCTGTACCAATTTCTATGTCCATTGTATATTGATTTAAGCTATACCAGCGTTCTTACATATTGACCACGGATGCTGCTGTGACCTGGTTAAAAAAGATGCAGCTGGACTGAGTAGTCCTGGAAAAACGGAGGGTAAATCAGTCTAGCCACACATTGAAAGGGGCCTAAGAGCTTAATATAAATCTCATTGCTCAACTACATGGTCTGTCACTAACCAATACCATGTAAGCTTCTTCTAGCAGGATGGATTCAAGAGAAACCTCGGCAAGTTAGTCAAAGAGAAAACCATTAAATACTGCTAAATATATATATATACATATATATGTACTACAGACTGCAAAACAGAGGCTGGGGAAGTACACAGAAAAAAACACTGCATACAATTGGCTTTTTATGTAATATATTCTTCACGAGACAACCACTTGGTTACTCTGAGAGACGAGACCTTAGGTCTAGCCTAGAATGGTCACTCTAATATTCCTACAGTGTGGGAGTTTGTTATGTAAAATTTGGCCTTCTGACAACATTGATTTTGTCATTTGGCTAGCAGCGACGGAGCAGAAGCCCTAGGCATGGTAAACTGTCTCTATAAATCAAAGGTCTTGAAAATGTGAGCATTGTAGTGATGCTGCCTATCACGAAAATGGCTGTGCACTAGTCATTTAACAGGAAGGCAGTTTCTGGCTGAAGCTATAGCTGTGCATGTGCTCCTCCCTTGTTAAAGCCTTTCAGTGGTATTCATTTTAGATTCAGGAGAGCAAGCTTTCTCACTTACAACTCACTGGCAAAACACCCTGGTCCTCTGATGAACTAAAAAGGCTTTAGGAAGTTTACCATAGCGGATGAAGAGACATGTTAGCCCATGCACCAATCTTCACAGGTGAGGAGGGCCCTGCCAAGCCTGGCATTTTGGTTTACACAATTCAAGGGGGCACAGTGAGGAGGAGTGACTCTCTGTGAGCTTTTCTCAAGGGTTTTAGCTCTCCCAGCCCACATATACAAGGTCATCAGCATTGCACAGGTTTGAACCAGTCTAGATAATTGAAGAACTCACCTTCAAGGGGTTTCAGTGACCACTCATAAATAAGAATGCAGACACAGCCTAGTGAAGCATCTCTGCTGAACTGGGCAATTTCAAGCACATTTCACTTCTATAAACACTGAATGACCTTCAACATGCTGAAACAAATTTGACCTTCTTCAAATACATTCAATTTAATTTATTAAGAAGCAATTGAAATTATGCATTACAGGGAGTTCTTTTAAACATAATATTATAGCTAGTTGCTCTGAAAAATTCCTAAATTAAGAAGAGCTGACTGAAAGAAAAACCTTTTGATGATAGCTTTCATCACTTGGTGTTTGTTTGTCCTTTTTCTTCCTCCATTCATAAAACAGCGGATTATTAACAGCTGCTAAATATTGTCACAAGATCGTCTGACCATATAATCTGAGACAACAGTTAGCCAAAGAAATGTCTCCTTCTGACAGCCAAAGTTGTTCTAGTAATGTTAGCAGCATATCCTAACTGGCACCCCCTTTTTTATGTCAATATTTACTTGTGATGTTGACTGTTTCTAATAGGACTTCAGAGATTAGAGTATTAAATCAAACACAATATATAGAAATGCTAATGAGAGCTACAGGGAAATGAAGAAAAGTTATTTGAGAAGAAGAAATATTAAAATATAATACACTTTTCTGTCTGTGAAATACATCAACCATAACAGCATTTCACAGAGAAACTGCTTACAATTACTCATCCAAATGAGTGAGATAGCATTGTCTCAGAAGTAAATAACTTATGTGCAAAAGCTTTCATCAGTGTAAATTTGTTGATAACATCCTTTTGTCCAATATATATTCAATTTGATATCTCCAGAGTGATGAATGACTTATGGCAGTGTATATTTTCAGCTTCATGGGTTCTGATGCCCAAATCTCATTATAAAAGATTAAACTTTCAAGGATTAAATTCTCCTCTATGCATTCAAGACTGCATCCATTAATATATTGTTGTTGGGGGGTAACAGTAATTGCTTTTGGCTTAGAGTCTTATTTGGCAGAGGGATGAATTTTCTGAAAGGAGGGTATTTCTGCAAACTCTTAGTGGAGGAATTGCTGTTTCAGTTTTTTGTGACATTAGTGTACCATTCTGAGGTACAAAAGAAAAATAATATCACCAAGAGACTAGAAGATTTCTATTTAATGGTTTTTTTCCATGAGGTATGGATCTCAGAAACCACACCACAAAGCTGCAGTTGAGGAATTCATGGAGCAAAAATAAAAGTTGGCTCAAATAAAAGCCTCTGAAGGAGACTTTGGAGCATCAGCATAATATGTCTTAGGGTTTTTTCATATGTCAAAGATTTCAGAGGCAAAGTTTATCCATAAAGTAAAAATCTGTTGTTTCTCTGGCTACTCTTCTTTTAAAAGACTTACCTTAAAAGAAGTAAGATTGCCAGCCAGGCTACGGCAAGGAGAATCATGAGATTCCCTAAGACAATTATAGAGGAAAGGTCTGAGCAGCAACTCATTGCATTTGAGAAGAATTAGAGACCAAAAATAGGAGTATCCCAAAATTAGGGGATCCGGCACATGAGGGGAAAGATCATGGAAACAGTGATGGCTACAGTGAAGAGGGATAAGGGAAATTGAGGGGGAATGTAAGATTAAAGCAGTGTAAATAGTGAGCTACTGCACTGGAAAGAACAAAAGAAGTACGGGAAGTTAGAATGGGAGAAAGGAAAACAAAACAAAATAAAGCAACAGGAAAAAAAAGTCAACTGAAACAGAATGAAGAGAATGGGATGGTGTCTCGCATCTGTAAGTATGGCAATATTGAATAGAGAAAATTGTGAAGGTACACTTCAAGAGGAAGGTCAGAAAAAATTAGACAAAACTTGGTCTTTTTTCCCGAAGGAATTTTTTTTCTGGATTTCCCTTTGCCATCTATCCAGCAGCTAGTAGACCTCACAATCCCTTTTTAGGAGACTTCATCTAGGAAGACTAACATGAGTGATTTAAGATTTTTCAGATTTAAGATACTAAACTAGCAGCTGGAGACTGGGATGAGATTAGGGCTGAAACTGCTCATGAAACTGTAGGAACAGGACTGGATAAAACCACTAAGGAAATTCTGCACTACTGACACAGCTATCTTGTCTGTCACGGGCTCTCTAGGTGCCCTCTCTAGGAGATCTCATAGCTGGATTTAAAAGTACTTATTAATGTGATTTTAAAAGCCTTTTTGCTTTTAACAAAAAAAAAAAAAAAAGATTGTAGGGCATTTTCAGTGCCTCTCAATCCTTCAATCCTTTTAGGAGACTTTGTTATTTTTCCTTCCAAAAAGCCAAGCAGTGCAGAACCTTTTGTCCTGACAGTTTCAGTGCCATGGATACAAACAGTAATAAAGTTTCAGGAACATAGTAGTTCCATGCAGGTTTATTTTCAGAAATTACTTTGAATTATAATTACCTTAATTACTTTGAATTATAATTACCTTAATAAGTGCACTAAAGCAAAGGCATAGCATTATGTAAGAAGTGCCAGATGGGAACCATAATCAAATTTGCTGATGAAATCATTTAAGAGAGAAAACAATAATCCCAAAGGTGACTATACTGAAATAATGACTTCTGTTCATGGAAAAGAGGTACAAACTCTTAGATCCTAAATTATAAAAAAGGGTTTTATGGTTTTTTATCTGAATATATCACTGACAAGTACATTAGTTTTTGGGGTTTGAGGAGAGTTGCTATTTATTTTTCTTTTCATAAAATAGATCCTATTGAGTTCTTACAATGTGCATTTCTTTGTAGCATCTTACAAAAACCACCAGAATGATTAATATTATGCAAATGCTCAAAGACAATTTGAAAAGGAAATTTTTAATTCATTTTATCCTTCTATTTACAGTTTAATTTAAATGAGTAACATTATTGAGGTCATTGTGAACTAATTAAAGATCCAAACAATAAAAAAAAAAAATCCATAAATAGATCAAAAGCATTTAAGGAAATCAGAATTAAGTATTGAACTTTTCACATGATTATGCAATATGTTCTATCTTTCTGTTATGAATTATGGGCACTTGTTTACATTAATGTCAGAGATAAATAAACAACTTTCCTTAATGCATGCAACCCATTGTCTCATAAATTATACCTTAATGTACATTTTAGCATTATTTTGCTACGCAAAGAAGGTAAAAGACACAGAAATCAAGAAAAATCCGTGGCATCTCTGGAGCTTTTAACCTAGCCGTGTCCCTACCTGCTTTCTCAATTGTATAAGTTTTAGCAAGATCAGCATTCAGCTTAAAACGTGGTTTCACAGGGCTAATCTTCAGTTCCCTTTTTATCTGCAGCCTCTAATTCACCTTAGTGAGAGTTGAGTGGTTTACACTTTTATGGCACTCCCACTGCATAAAAAAACAAGAATGAAGTATGAAGCAAGAGGGAGCCAGCTGCAGTCTCTAAAACAGCAGGCACTGGTGTTAGCCAAGCACGAGAACACAGGCTTCAGAACGTCTGGGAAATACAGGCAGAAAATAGACACAAAACTCTCTGGAGCTCTAAAGAGAATGGTAAGGTTTCTGCCCATGAAAACTGGGTCTAAACAAAGAAAAATTGAAAAAGGTTCAGTCACAGATCATGTTTGCCCCACCCAGGTGACCTAGGTCAGATGTTGGAGGCAGATGGTCCCAGCCTGATACCCCAGGCACTGCCTGAGGTCAGCCTGCAAGAAAGTCCTCTCTAGCAAGGTTCCTCCTCTGTGAAGAGCAAACCCTACCTCTGCACTTGCTCTCCTCCTCTCTCCCTCCACCAGTACCCAAGACAAGGAGCCACATGCTGGAACGTGGAGGCTGGGGACCTGGTGAGAAGGGAGCTGAGTGTTCAGTGGGGAATTCAAGAAGACAAGACCTGATAGATCTGACAGCAACTGCAGGAGGGGAATGTGCAAGCTCAAATCACCAACTTCCACTTAGAAAGGATTCAGGCAGGTCCCCAGGAAAAGTTCTGAGGGCATTCAAGCAGCACATTGATTCGGCATGTGCAATGGCAGGCCTCCCTCCTTGAAGGGAGACCTGAATCAGCTTTCTTGGCAGCACAACCAAGAAATGAAGGGGTACAAAACACCACCTGCTCTACCCAAGAATTGCCTTGGCGGTGTCAACTGTTATATTGCCCATATTTCAAATTTATTTTCTTAAATGTGATTCAGTGAGTTAAACTGGATCAGAACAACAAAGAAATGTTATGAGTGAGAAAGCTTTGCTTACAAAGCCCGACTGACCGCTCTTCTCAGCTTCCCTGCAAGTGACTTATCCCCACTCCCTGCTGTGAGTGAACCTCAGAAACTCTTCCAAAATCAAGCTAGAGGAACCTAATGCATTCACTGCATTTCCTCCTGATTCATTTGTTAAACACTGTTTTACACTCCAAGCCTTGTTACGGGCAAAAGGGAATGCAGCGTGTAGCTCACCAGCTCGATATTTGCTGTCAGCCACATGCTGACACGTGCACCCACGCTGTCCTCTCCCCAGCTGCAGCACCACAGACACACAAGTGCCTCTGGCCCATGCTCTGAACTCCAGTGTGCTGCACTCGAACCCCAGCAACACACATGCACAGAGAATGGAGAGCTCACACCCAGGAAAGGAGTGAGAAACAGAGTTTAATGAGATGACAGGACAAACCATGCTGGCTGGGCAAAGGGCGTGGCCAGACAAATATAATGACCAGCAAACTGTTCACAGGCAGCCGGCCCCTTATATCCCCTTGCACAACCTCAGATTGCTCCTCCCAGCATCCCATAATTAGTTCTATCCCCCAGGACAGGGGGATGTGCAGTGCAAAAAGTCTGTGCAGTGCCCTAGAGAGCCACACCTCTGGGGACTCACAATGCTGGGTCTCACCCGTCTGGTGGGCCAGCGCTAGGATTCACGTCTCTGACTGGGATGCTGGGACTTCCCACCTGCCCTCTGCGTGGGAAGGGTGAGCCTTTAGCACATACTCTAACACCAGCACCACCAGTGGGAAGCATTTTGACTTCTACCCAATCAAAACAGATTGGTGCCTAGTGGTCATTTATTCTTCTGTTCTTATACAGCAGAAAGAAAAAGAAAGGAAATTTATAAAATGACTGACAGCACTCTCTCTACTACAGAGAATAATGCATAAAAGTGGAAAAAGGAGGCTGGAGTGGAAGGTCCTGTCATTTGTCCAGATGCATCCCCATAAACTGGAAGCCCTTCGCAGTGCTGGCGAGGCAGCCAGGCACAGCTAAATGCTAGCCTATGCCCCTGGATAAAAGGGTCTCATATGGCACCAGGCAACTGGCCCAGCTGGAGGAAGGACTCTGAATCACCCAGTGATTATGAACGTCTGTGAGGGTGTCCATGAAAAACCTCTTGTCCCTATTCTCCCATGCCCAGTTCCCAGCTCCCAAACCTGTGCTCCTTTATGTGGCAGGATATACCCCCAAGCACTGCCTTGCTGAGATGGAAAGATGGAGCTAAGCACAACCAAATGGACAGGCTACAAGGAGCAGGTGTCTCCTCAAGTCTTTTTCAGGAGATACTGGAACGGAGCACTCAGGGATCGCATCCTAATAGTTAAAGACCACAGAGTGGGCCACTGAATCCCAGAAAACAGGCAAGGAGACTCAGCAGCAATGCCAGGCCTGCTCTGAGGAACAGAAGCAGTACTATTTAGTGAAGATTTTACTACAGATTTCTGAGTTTTGGAGCCTCAAGGCTTGTTCCTCTACAACCTTCCTGGTTGTGAAAGGGCACCCAGTGGAAGTCATGCTGCCAGCTGTACTAAAAAGATGCTTCAAAAACATGCTGGACAGGGTACAAATGGAGAGAATAGCAACCAGATGATTCAATGCTGGCTGCACATCTTTCCTCAGCTGCCAATAGCACAGGGTCTGAGTCAATGGGCTGCAACAGCCTGTCTTGTAAATAATCCTCCATCATTCTTCTCTGCTGCAGAACTACTCAAAGTGGAAAAAAAAAAAAAAAACAGGTGGTATAAGATAGCCCATAGTTCTCTCTCCCTTGTAACAAGCAGGACCATTCACTGTGTTATTCCTAATGGTATGCTTCTGTGGTGCAGAAGTGTATTAGGGTGTCACTGTCCTCTTGAGCTATACCAAAAAATTATTTCAGATATCATGTGATGGACTGCGTTTAGAAGCTTTTGAATTGAATTAACCACATCTTAGTATTCCCTTCTGAGAATATAGAAAACAAGATTTTTTCAAATATAAGGTCTGGATAAAATGCTATCATTTAAATTCCCTAGTGCTCCAGAGACATCACGATACAGCCTACTCTTTTGAGCAACTCACAACACAGATTTTTCATCATGGAATTGTACCAGAAAGTCTGCATCTCGATAATGGAGCTGTGCTGACTCTAGGGTGCCTTTGAACACAGACAGACAAAACTCCAAGAGATGGCGAGAGGGCACTTTTACAGCAACTATCACAAAAACATTCTCCTTGGATTCGTATTCTTGCTTCCCCTGAAAAATCCTTTCAGGCCATTTGTGATCTGCTGCTAAAAGGAGCTGATGTAATTGCAGAAAGCAGACACAGCATGCAGTGTACCTCTCTAGGGCAGGACTCAGCTGCAAGATCAGGCCGTGCGAAGCTGTGGCAGGGCTGGAAAACAGCACTCCAGTTTAGCTGAGGCAGAGAATAAAACTCCACGTCTGGGCTTAATAATGCTCTTGGGCCCATGGGTGTGCGGGGAAGGTCTCAAGTGAGGCTAGTCAAGACCACTAAGACTCATTGATGCACCTGGGCTCTTGAGACCAGTGCCCCCGAGCTGTCACCTGGGACACACGGTGGCCTCTCAGAGAGCTTGTGTCATATCTGCAGCTTTACATCAACATCTCAGATGCCCGGTAAGTCTTTAGATGTTAATGGCCACCCATATATAGCCAGCTGAGTTAAGCCAGTCAATGGATGGGATTTGTCAACAAATTAAGATGTCAAAGCGCACATATCACACACATGGTGTTAAGTTTGAAGCTGTTGCTATGTCAGCAGACCAGTAGGAGTTGAATTATTTGCCTGACAAGAAGGATCTGATGCCATTTGAGATGCTTTTGGGTATCCAAGGTGTCTCTAGGATATCTGTACAGTACTGACAGTTGTGACAGGAGGACTTAGATGAGACTCGAGAACTTTTGCAGCAAATACTGCTGGAGGTTAGACAGGATACTCTGGGGCACCGTAATGATGGGTCACCATATTTAGACAATCAAATCACAAGTTATTCCTGTGATTTAATCTAATGAACTTTTTGACAGCCAAGCATTTGGTGTTTATGTCAAGACGGTCTGAATGGTGGTTTTGATTTTTTTTCTGACTAGACCTCCCTTGCTCATACTACTTTAGGTGTGAAATTTCATCTAAATCCTAAGAAATCTACTCTTCCTGTTGAGTTAGTACTCAGAGACACATTGCTCTGCAATTGTGTTTTACAGTACAATGTCTTGGCTAACTGGGATTGCAGCCCAGTCTGACTTTGCCTTGGCATAGCTGAAGAGAGAAGCACTATTGTTCCCAGAACTAATACTTAAATATTTTCACATTGAGGAGACAGATAAATACAAAATGCTTATAGAAGATCAATGCTGTGAGGAGTGACAACTGGTTTGGCACTCTTCTGAGGTAGGCTGCCTTGGAATGTGGCAGGTTCAAAGCTTGATAGAACCTTCTGAAAACCCCTTTCTTTAAGGCATTGCAAGTCAGAACCCAAAAAATGCTGTGCAAAAATAGCATTAGGTCAATATTACTTTAAAGAACCTGGTTGAAGCCATCCCAGCATGTCTTCAGTTTCAAAAATACTTGGATATTTCAAAAACTGAAACACTTTACAGGCACTTATGGTTTTTACAATAATTATGACATTATCGACGTTATGTTAATTCTCTTCTTCCTCTGAAGACTCTAGTTATCTTTGTTTTCTGTTTAATAATATATGTTCCCAGGACATAGCTTTGATTTACTTTTTATCAATTAAATTTTCTCTTTTCAGTTTATCCAAAACTCTATGTGAGTATTTCATAATTAGTTTTAATTTCATTTTAAGCTCCACCAGTTCAAAGTGTCTCTAAGCACTTATTAAATTTCATTCTCAGGAGACAGTTATTCCATCTAGATTTTTAATAGTTTATCGCACAGTTTATAATAGACTTGATAATAGTTATTCAAATGCACAGGACTGTGCAATTTCCCTCAAAATATGACTCACATACTTTTATATCCCATAGCTCTAAAAATGAGTTGCTTCCAGTTGCCACAAAAATAGATTAACTAGATTTAAAATATATGTGGGGAGTACCAAAACCAGACTTTCACTCAATTTTTGATAAAACCCACAAAGAAGAGAAGCCTTGCCAAGAAGAGGCAAGCAATGACAAACCACATTTTTTCTGATGGTCTGTATTCTCACAAGATGGTTTGCTGAGAGTTTCTTTCATCCTGGAGGCTTCACTAAGCACCAGCTACAGCCTGCACAGGACTGCGGTCTCTCCTCTTCCTGGGGGTGGGAGCCCCTGCTTTCAAGCCTGTTACTTTAGCAGGATGGAGTCTGTTTCTTATTTGGCACTCCAAGGAACAGGTGAGTGTGTTTACACCTTTGAAGCACTTAGATGATGGTGATGAGACCGATTCTTTCCTTCCTTGTGACTTATAGATTAGGCTGCATCTCTTTTACAGGTACCAGTCATTTTAGGGTAAGAATGGGGTTCTACCCAAGTGTCTAGAAAGCATACTGCTTACCCTAATGGTCATTCTACTGTCTAAGAGACTTCTCTTTCAGATTAAGTACTGTGGAGAGTAAAGCACACGTGGGGTAGTCAGTTGATCTTAACATTCACTCTGCAACTCACAGCGCAGATTTTCCTACCTGAAGCTGGAACGCAGAAAGAGCATTAGTAACATTGGCCTTACCTTCTCAAATTTCCATTTAGGTATTTTTATTTTAAAAAATAATAATAAATCAAATATACACTAATTGTGAAGTAGTTTTCAGAAAATATTTAACTATGCTTTCTCAACTGTCTGTATATTATTTATATCAGAATTTTCTCAGCACCGTGAGCCTTTTGCATTGCCTAGAGTGAGGAGTTTCTAGAGAGTGTTTCATTTCCCAGACTTGAGGGTAAGAAAACTACAAACTATTCCCCCAAACCATAAGGGTAAGAGTCAATTTCTGCCACCTGTTTCTAGGGGTGTAAAAGGGTTCAAGTATTCAGTTCAGGACCACCTGGAAGTCAGTATCCACTATCCGTTCTCCTTCCTGCAGGAAATTTTTGTGGTCACTACATTTCTTCCACTGTTACTGGAAATTTCTAATAGAAATTTTGGATTGCTGGAAATGTTTTATCCCTTGTATAAGTTGAGAGACATGTTAAAATGGATTAAATTCCATTTATGTCCACAGACCACTACTTCTCCTTCACTAAGCCTTTCTGAAAGCACTTGGATAAAATTTAGTCTGTAAAATTATGAATCTTTTCATGAAATTTATTTGAAGAGAAAGAAAGGTCAAGTCCAGATTTGGGTAACCAAAGCAACAGTACTCACACAGGTGATGCAATTTAGTAACTTAAACAGTAGTTTTTCAAATAACTCTTTTTATTATATTTCTCCTCTTTCCAGAATCTTCCAAATTATTCTCACAGGCTGTGTAAAGGGATAGCATAATCTGAAGAAAATGCTGTTTCTGAAACCAAATAAATCTCCAATCCGTAGAAAACTTTGTAGTCCTGCAATAAATGAAATTCCCTTAATTTATCTGTAGCAGCTTCAACTGTTTGAAGCAGAGAGTAGTAAAAGTATTATAGGAAGGCGATCAATCCTCCTTCAGATCTCTACAGCTTCTAAAATAATTTTTAGTAATCTGCCTCCAGTTTATACAGAGTGAAGAAAGAAACAGCAAGATTTTCCCACCTCTGCCTCATCAATTTCTGATGTTCTGTGATGAGTCTGAACAGGCACCGGACAAATCCTGGGTAAATGTGCTATTTCTCCTGTCAACAATAGATAAGGGAAAAGCCTTTAATCTACAGTACCTCTGGATACAGTATTACAGATATTTTCACATAGTTTAACATTTTCAGTGTTACTCAAATAAAAACAAACTGAAGAAACCTGGCATAGCATTTTACACAACAAAATGAAATATTAAGTTTAATTATACATCACACAGTATGTGGTCTAATTCCCATTGGTGCACTGGTTAAAACCCCCATCATCTGTAGCTGTGCACACTTTGTTAGGTGTGGAACATCTTTGATGTCTACATAAACTGATAAGGCTCAAAGTCAGAGACATCTGGCTTTCTAACATTTTTTCTCTTTTTTTAGGAAAGAGCACCTCATTTCTTGACCACTCTTTGGGCTAAGCCTGCCTTTTCTTTTGTTACCTACAGTCCTCTTGGGTATTTGCGTGGTGGCACAGCTTTATCTGCAATGTACACAGGTCAGGCTGTGATTCTGATCCTCTCTCTCCCAAGTCTGAATTATAACAAAAGGATTTTCATCCAATTCTCACAATAAAACTTTATAAAATGTAATAAAGAGGTTTTATTGCACAATTGCTATTAAGTAGATCTTGACAAACATTATTAAAGTGACTAACTGGCAGAACAAATTTCTTATTCAAGTGCACAGGAAGATAACTACCAAAGTGATAAAATGTTAGTTTGCTGTCCGCAGGAAATTTTCAAGAATAAGGCTGAGCCATTTCTATAGTTTGAGCTGTTCTGAAATCACAATGATGTCCGTGTGCAATGACATTCAGAAGACTGTAAACCAGGATATACATTCCTCAATGAAAACATGACTAATTAGAACCTTTAGTTGTAAAGTTGAATTAAAAGAATCACAAAATCATGGCTTTTGGAAGAAACCTTTAAGATCATCCAGTCCCACCATCAACCCAGCACAGCATAATCACTCCTTAACCAGTCCCAAGTGCTGCATCCAGACACCTCTTGGACACTTCCAGAGATGGTGACTCCACTACCTCCCAAAGAAGTTATTACCATTTGCTAAACATCCTGTGATGGAGTGCTGCTTCTCAAGAGTTAATCCTGACTCCATTTAAATCAATAGAAGGTTGTGTCAGTAATGAGAGTGGGGACAGAGCTACACCCTTTCTCAAGTTACAGGAATAAATTATTTTAATCTCCCTGTCCTCTGAATCTCCAAGTTAAGTTACAGACTCGTTGGGAGGAGGAACAGTGCTACTCTCCCTGCAGTTCTCACTCTTCTCCTCCCTTCTCCAAGTACAGTCTGAAAGAAATGATTAGGACCAGACTGCATCAGGGCACAGGACATGGGACAAACAGCAGGTCCCATCTTCTGCAGGTGCTTGTGACTGTGACACCTCAGCTAGTCCTGCTGTCCCCAGACCTGTCCTTCTGCAGGACCAGATTTAGCACGGTGACTCTCAGTACTGCAGGACTCACTAGGGATGTAGGGATGTATGTGTAGGGCAGAGCATGCTCCAGACTTCTCCCAGGTAACTCTCACATGGAAGAGGTGGTGTTGTCGGGTTGGAGACAGGGCCCGAGCAGCCTGTGACTGGCTGTTTGTGAGGTGCAAGCCATTTGCTATTCAAAATTAACAAGGAGAACTAACCTTCTTCCATGGTTTTAAAAATTGAACTGGATAGGAATGCTGCTTGGATGCAATTTCAAATTGTAGTTGGACAGGGTGCTAGGTAATCTCATCGAGGCTCCCTTTCCCACAAAAGGTTGGACCAGATAATCCTTTAACTTCCCGTCTAACCTGGACTGGTCTATGATTTTATGAAGTTTCAACTTAGCTTAAGAGTAGCATACAATCTTTGAACTCAAGAGTTTAATTTAAAATATTTAATTGATCCTTTTCTCCTCATATAGTATAACTTGTTTTATTAAAAATAAAACAACTAATTTTCACAGAAAGAAAACTAACCAGGGAGAGTCTGGTCACTTCCCAAGACAAACTTTCAATTTCTGATCATCTAGAAATTTCACAGTCACTAGAAGAAACACATGAAGCTACAGGATGCAAGCAGGATGTCTCCATGTGTTGTCCATGGTCTTTTAGAAATATGGCCACTTTCAGGATTGCATTCTGAGAAGCCTCTTTCAAGATTGCATTCTTCAAACTTAGCCCACGTGTGAAGCCTCAGGCACCAACTAATCCACTGAGCTATGGTGTTGTTTCTCTTCCTTCATCAGTGGTGAAGATTAAGGACAAAATCTAGAGAATTATTTCTCTATTCATGTTGTTTGAGAAGAGCAAGTATAAAGTACTCAAGTGGCATCACTGTATCTGTGATGGATATACAGGCATCTGCACTGATTAAATAACAACATAAGGCATCTGCACTGATTAAATAACAACATAAATGATGTTGTTATATATTATATGTTACAGCTTCACTAACTTTCAGTCCATTTGTGATAGCCAACCTCATGGAAACAGAAATGACAGATCACAAAGGTAAACCTGGGCCATAAGCAGTTTTTTATTCAATTAGTACTCTAATCCACGACCATATTCTATGTAAGAACTGCTTAACAGTAATCTTAGTATTGTATTTGACTGGATATTTTCTTAAGTAAATCACAAAATTAAATTGGAATTGTAGGGGTTTTCAATTCAGGTAACATTACAGTCGTTGAACCAAACCAAGACCAAATGCATATTTTGAAATGAAAAATTAGGAAATTAAATTTTACCACATATTAACAACACCCTTTTTGAATGCTTGTATTATTTGAATCGTAAATTCTGACTATTGCAATTAACAGATGCAGCAGTATATAATGCAAATTCTGCTTGGCAATATGTTAATAGCCATGTTCTTCTGCTCAGGTACAGCTGACAGCTGTTCAGGAGTCCCAGGGGCATTAAAGAGAAAAAAATAAGTCATCCTTAACACAGAAGGCCTTTCTCACATGCAAAACAC
Organism: Dasyornis broadbenti; assembly: GCA_013397935.1. Taxonomy (NCBI): domain Eukaryota; kingdom Metazoa; phylum Chordata; class Aves; order Passeriformes; family Dasyornithidae; genus Dasyornis; species Dasyornis broadbenti. The sequence continues at coordinate 1,310,795 of VZRN01003245.1, read as the reverse complement.
AAAAGTAATTAATTTCCTTACAGTTGCTATGGGGATACGAATAGCGATAAATGTACCACTATTATAAAATACCACAGAATACCAGTTTGGAAGGATCCCCAGTGGTCATCCTCTCCAGCCTTTGAACTACTAGCATGCATCTTCACATCTTTCTAAAACCACAGTTACACATTCAGCTGATTCTGGCCACATGAAATAATCCCACCACCAGGTTTTCAGCAAGGTCAGCTGACATAATTCCTCTGAAATGAGCACTGTTCTCCTGCTGGCTACAGGTAAGGAAAGACAAACAGTAGTTCCTCCTTAGTGCACAATTACAGAGGCAATGGTCATTCACACTGCAGTATTCATGTGAAAAAATTCCAGTGAGGTAGTTAGTAGCTGATAAAAGATTAATATCTCTTGGAGATGATCCCATGTGGGTATAAAGTAATCAGGAGTGCTTGCTCTGCAAGACAGACCCAAGGGAGGGCAGATGTGAAGATTTATATTAAGATCGTTAAAGGCTGGCGAAGAACACACAGCTTCTGTATGTGGGAACTCTCTGCTGTAACTGGAGCATCTCTGTGTTAGGGTGGTCTGAGCAAGTAATGAGCCAGTAACAGACTGACAGCAAGCTCTGATTGCCTGGCGCCCTTTTCCATTCTCCTAAACTTTAGCTTAGACACCAGGTTGCTGTTAGATAAAATGTATTTTACTGAATATTAGGATACATTCCTTGTTATGATTAGGACACTGATAACCATCCTTTGTCCTGTACACCAGGAGTATGAGAAAGGCATGAGTTTAGGGCCACCAGAAACAGGGAGCAAAGAACAGCCTGGTCTGTGGGGGCAAGGAGGAGCACGGCTGAGCAGAAGGTTTGGAGCCCTGTGCAGGGAACACCATGGATAAAGCAGTAGAGCTGGGCATGCCAGGCCTTGACAAGCTGAGGAAGAAGGAGATGCAGTGCTCAGGTGCACAGCTCAAGATAAAGATTGTCTCAGCGGCGGAACAGGGCTGAGCTGTCTGCAGGCTCCTGGGGGTCATAGCAATGATGGATTTGTACTGGCAGCAGCCCTTTCCTGGGCATATACAAGGATGACCTGGTCCCAGCAAGGGCTCCTTGCAGCTGCACCTGTGTGCTCTGAAAGCAGCTTTGACAGAGAGTCCTCCACATTCATGAAAACCGATGCAGCTACTGCATGTGTTGAGCAGAAAAATTCTGGTAATGTTTCTGGAAGAAAGTCCATTGACTTTAGATGTTTTTCAGTCTGGCTGAAACCACTTTCAAACCAGTGTAAATATGTAAAAGAGGAGAGTGTTCAGATCAGTCCCAAGGGAACAGGGGACTTTGTGGATCCTCATATTAATCATTATAAGCAACTAGTCCTTTTCATGGTGGAATGAACACGGCAGTGAACGTGAGATCAGGGATGAGGCATCTTTATGAAAATATAGCCCCCATTTCCAAAATTGCTGAAAACTTCAGCTTTATTAATGTTTTTTTTTTGTATTTCAAATTATAGTTGCATATGAAAGATGCTTCAGTCTAATAGACAAACCCTGTTTCTGATCTTCTTAGCAAATCTAATAGGATATTAGCAATATATTATATCTGTGTATTAGGATCAAAATGATTATTCACATTAATTCAATGGGGCATGTATTTTTAAAATATTTATCATACTTTGAGGGAATGACAGTGAATCAGCCTGATGGATCCACTTTGTGATTCATGTGTCTTCCCATATAATGACCTCCCTTGCTCATTAAAATGACGGTTTTTCATGCTTGGCTTACATATAGATATATTTGGATTTCAATCATAATGAAAGAAGTAAAACTCAGCATGAATAGCTTTCTCAGCACACCACCTGGTTTTTATTTTCAGGCATTTTTTTACTCAAATGCCATCCCCCCCTTTTTTTTTTCATGAAATCATATTTTTTATTCGAATATTTAGTAGCTAAAAGCCTTTAACCATTCTTTTTATTTATTTATTTGTTCTTTTTTGTGCTGACAGTCTTCAAACACTTTCTTAAAGCTAAGCTAGGCCACATAAAAAAAGTATTCAGGTACATAAAATATATTCCAATAGCAAACTGTGATTAAAAAAAAGACACTAAGTATATGCCAGTCTTTGTTTAAAATAAGTATAGTCTTTCTAGGCTATGAATCACAGGAGAGAAACATCATCCTGAAACAGTGATCAGGGCTCAACTTCTGGTTTCAGATGTTCCCCCACAGTCAGCATTTCCAACCAGACGCTCTCTGCTCAGCACAGTGTTCTCTAGGGCTCTTCTGTCCCCAGGCAGTCAGGTCCCAACCAGGGAAGAAAAATCCCTGGTTTTCAGCCAGATCCCTCTGCCAACCCTGGCAGTTGTGCTGACAGAAATCAGGCAGCAGCATGGGAAAAGGGAAGGAGATGTTAGAGTGAGGGCTAGCAAAAATCTCTTGAAACACCAGAAAATTTTGTGTATGCGTATCTATACTTTAGTATAGATATTCATATTTTATAGAATATGACAATATTACCTAAACTTTACTTGCCTGATAGAATCTTTACACCACTCTGGCCACCTAAAAGTGTTGCAAAGCGGGTACAAATAATTTTCATTTTTTTGTTTTCAATATTAGGGCTTTGTTTATGAAAGAACTTCATGCACATTACTGTAATGAAAACAATGCCAAAGGTTGCTGGAGAAGGTTTCATTATAGCTCTCCTTCCATGGGAGTACCTAGAACTGTAAGGCATCTCAAAGCAGCAAGAAAGTTTGGGGTTTACTGGAAAGCAGGAGACAATAAATCAGTAAGAAAATCTAAACAAAGGGATAAAAAGCATAGTGGGGAATTACAGAAATCTCTCCTTAAAAGAATACATGAAAAGCTGATATACTTAAAGGAGAAATGTGGTGTTTCCAGACAGTCCTTAGAAACACTCAAATCAAAAGTAAACCTCAAGGCACCTAATTTGGGCAGACCAAGAAGAAACAAAAAGCTTCACATAATCCCTTGCAGGAAAAGCACCTGAAACACTCAAAATTTATGTTGAAAATCAAGCCACTTTTTCTAAGTCATCAGGTTTTTATCTCAAGACTATGCTGCCTGGGTGAAATTGCACAAGTTTCAGGTTTAAAGCAATAAGTTTTAGGTCAAGCTGTATTAAATATTTCAGAAGGTCACCTGGCAACATTCACTAGGCTACTTTTTAACACCTCATTTTAATTTAATTCTGGACCTTATGGTGGACCAATTTTGTAACATAGCTGAGGATCTGGAATAGCTGATGTATAATTTCTGCCAGCTAAAAGCAATATCAAAAGCTTTCAATTTTTAATAACTGTGGTACATTTAATAAATCATCAGCCAGTATAGGAACAAGGATGTAAAATGTAGAGATGCATGTATCGACTATCCATGTAGACAATGGTTTGCTTCTGGTATTAGAGTTAGGATTTTCTTGTACATTTTGAAAGAACAGGAAGATGGGTTTTATCCAAGTACAAGAATATTTTATTGGAGTTACCAAATAACCTTGACTTTGCCCTGTAGTGACACCTTGAAGAAATAAAGATGAAAAAAACAAATATTCTCCTTAAAAATCAGTGTCAGAAGAGTACCCTTTTTTCAGGTCCTTGCCCTACACTGCTAATGCAATTGCATGAAACCGTCAGGGAATAAAAGAAAAAAAGCATAGCATAAAGTGGAATTCTAGAGGGGTCCATTCCTCTTCCAAAGGGAAAATATGTATCACCAGCTCCAGAACTAGGCTTGTTCCCAAGAACTTCCAAAGGCTAAATGTGCGCAATACGCAGCTCCACATCACTCAATTTCTTCTTTGTCTGGATCATGAAGTTGTTACCTTGGATAGAAAGATCCCTTTGAAGCCGAGAGGAGTCCAACTGCTGAAATTTGTAAGGCCACTCCAACTTTCTGAAAACACAAAGACAATATCATAACAGTTTTTATCTTCTTTTTTCCTCTGTTTTTCCTTTTATCTATTTTTTCTTTTTTTATCTCTTTTTTCTTTTTTGTCTTTTGTTATTGGTCATGGAAACCACAACTGGTTTAGAGTTTGCAGAAGGGTTTGTCAGTTTTGTGTTTTGAAAGGCTGAGAAAGAGGCAAAGGGCTGGGAGATGTCCTGGAGCAGAGACAAGAGCAGGGAGGGAAGTGCCGTGGGCGGAGGTATTCTCCAGACACTCCCTTTTATCTGTTCCTCTTCAGCGGCTGTCATTACAGGTTACACTGACAGTGTGCAACACAGCACAGACAGGAGACAATCCCAAGACAGGTGACTTGACTTTCCCCTCCCCCACACCCCTCAGTCTAGAGCGTGGCCGTGGGCCGTGAGTTCCTCTGTCTTCATCTACAGCAAGGAGAACTGCAGAAGATGCCCATGTCCTCTCCATCACAGACTCTGGGGGGCATGCACTTCATTTTAATTGTCCAATCCTCTGCATTCACTGAATGAAAGTGCCTAAACTGGGTTTCTGAATCAAACTGGTTTCTGTTCCCAAGCTGGCTTACTGAATTGGGCAAGCTCAGTCTTTCAAAGGGAGAGAAGACTGAAGTTCAGGGAGAGATTGATTCCTCCAAAGATGGTCTAAAGTCTGGGGTTTCCATTTCTTAAAAATTCTAGAAAAAGGTTGTCCTGACTTCACATGAAAAAATACCCTGTAATTTATAAGCACCCATGAAGGAAAAATCCCCTTCCAATTAGACTCAGATTTGCATCTCTCATCCTGAGGAGCATATAAAGCAAAATTGAGATCCCGCATCCATTAATTACAATTGTGCTTTTTTTTTTTCTTTGCTTTTTTATTTCCAAAAATAATCCATCACTGGACTAGAGATGGATGCAAGACACAGCAGTTGTAAGACAATAATAATGACTCTTAATGATGATCATAAAACAATTAAAAACTCTAGACTGTAAAGACAGCAGGAGAAAGTTGGAGGGTTTTTCTTCTGTACCCTATTTGGCTTCCTTCCATTTTGTTTGTAATTTTCATTGAAGAAAATCGGGTAGCAAGGCTCTTTCTCCTCTCCTCTCCTCTCCTCTCCTCTCCTCTCCTCTCCTCTCCTCCTTTTTTCTCTCTGCCCTGCCCTCTCTCCAGAGGATTCTCCAAAGTACACACAGCTTTCTTGGAGACTGAAAGCTACAGATATCTGCATACAAGAGCCTGAAGCACCAATATTTGCTGAGACTTGTGAATCTATGTTCCATCAAAAAAAGCCTCCAGAATCATAGATTTAAAGAGGACTTCTTATTAAATCTTTTTCCAGTAGAACTTTAACAATTATGAAGACTGTTTAGGTTATTCTCTACATGTTGAGTCCTACGTTTTGCTTTACATAGTTGCTTTAAATGAAAACCAGCTGTTCATTCTCATTAGATTACTCCCCTGTAGCTTAAAGCCAGCTTTGCATGTTCAGAAGATATAATAACCTCTTTATTCCCCTATATTTCATACCTCCAATGTTAAAATTGATATTTTGTATTGGTGTGCCCTGTCATATCTTATGACTGAAAGGCAATCAAGTATTAGTAAAAGCAATCAATCAAATTCTTTACAGGCAGTGGTATGTATGTTATCGCAAATAGCAATGTTCTGAAACCTCATTCTGAAAGTGGAAATTCAGGTCAGAAAAGTGCTGATTTGCGATATTTTGGATTAGATTCCAAAAGGTGAGTGTTGGGAAGGTGGTTCTTTCAGAACTGGTATTTCAGGGCTTCACAACCTCATACCAGGCAGGTCACATCTAGCAATTTATTTTTAAAGCATCCATACTTTTTACTAAATGCTTTCTATTTATGCTGCTTTTGACCTTCAGTGTTTTGCTAAAAGCATAACTCAAATGGTATTAGCAGACAAATTTTCTGCAACAGGGCCAGACTCTGCATGTTAAAGGAGGGTTTGGAGTTCTGACTAAAGGATTCTTTAGCTCTGAAGGGTTTTGCTCATAAAGTCCTGTACCATATATAGTCATAAAGCAATGGATGTCCCCAAAGTATATTTGAATGATAAAAATTGTTGAAAATAAGATGAAAACTCACCTGTTTTCTGTTTCCTTTTTCCTTCAGAGATAAGGGACAGAACTTGTACATAATAATACCTAATTTGCTCTAAAAGAGACAAACCTAATTTTGTGATTGAGGGGTCCAGAGCAGCACACTGGAACCATATAGGAGTAGTCTTGTAATAGGACTATATCCATCTATTTATTTGTGTGACAGTAAGGTGACGGTCAATTTTTAAACCACCAGATTTACTTGGTTGAATCAGTGCATGATGAAAGCCTCCAGAATTTATATGAGAGGTTACAAGTTGCAATGAAGCATAGGGCTACTGTAACTCTAGCTGCTTCACCACCTTTTCTTCTCTTCAGGCCTGAACACAAGAGCTGTTCACACTCCTAAATTTAGTGGAAAACTGATCTGCAATTTGATTAAACTGGAACACTGCTTTTACAGTGACACAATACCAGAGGACTCTTTAAGCGTGGAAAGGCTATGAATGAACCTGGGGGTCTAGTATTAAGTGATGGGAATTCAGGTGAAGCACGAATGTGTAGGTGACCACTGTAACCCGCTGGCAAGGAAAGCAGCAAGCCTCTGAGCTAGCTCTGGAAGCCTTCCTAGAGGTTACAGTCAAGTAGAAGGCAATGTTCAGGGGAGTGCCCTGAGTCACCTGCTGTTCTGTGTCCTGAGATCAGCAGCAGTCAGGCTACGCAATCTGAGTATTTTCCTTTTGAGAAGCTGCTAGTCCCACCCCACAATAGCCTCTGGAAGGAAGCAGCACCAGTGAAGGGTGCATGCTGAAGGAATTGATGTGCTGAAATGGTCCCTGGGCACCTGCTTTGGGCAACATACCTATGGCCTTCATGCCTTTTCTGGGAGGGTCATCCTTTACTAAAATGGATTAAATAGCCTGGCATCTCTAGGCCATGCCATTTTCAAGATGAGTTAAGTCAGAGACAAGGAATCAGCTCATCTCAAAGTTTCATCTCTCTCCCAAATGTCTCTGTCAATATGAATCAATGCTGCTACTTATTATTTCACAAGTATGAAAGTTCAGGTGCAATTCAAATGTGTACATTTCACTAACTTTCACATCTTTACCTTGTAGTCTTTGATCTTAAAATAGGCTTAAAATTATAAGTTAATTTCAGCCATAAACATAAGTCCTTCCACAATTGCAACTGTTTAAATTACTTGTTGTAGTGTAATTTCATAGTTGGTATGTACTGCTTTGCATAGTCATTTGGTTGCTTCATTAGCAAATTTATTTTAAAAACAATATTTATAAACCTTATTCAAAAGGAAAAAAATATTTCTGTGCCTTCAAAATGTAAATTAATGTTTTAATTGCCCAATAAATTATGAAAATTATAAGCTATTGCAATAAAATCAGCTTTTAGTAACTTCGATCTCAAATTAATTTCTGAAGAAGCTCATAATTTAATAAATGTACATATCCTGCTGCTGAGAAGAATACATTATTTCTTTATCAAGCATTTATTAACATAGGGTTCATATCATCATAAAATAGCTTGGGTTGGAAGGGATCTTTAAGACCATCAAGTTCCAACCCCCCACCATGAGTGGGAACATCTTTCACTAGACCAGGTTGCTGAAAGCCCCATCCAGCTTGGCACTGAACACTGCCAGGGACGGGGCATCCACAGCTTCTCTGGTCCAGTAATTCTTTGCCAAATGATTTCTGGTTAACAACACAAACTGCTATCTGAAAACATCTAATCTGAAATTTTGTCTTGTATTCATACATATTATCTACTCTGTTGTGTGTATACATATGTACACATGTGTGCACTTGTATACATACTTGTATATATTAAATTCTCCATCAGTGGCAATAATTTTACCATTTCTTTTATGCTACTGGATATTTATATCGGAAGATATTTATAAGTGTATAACTATGTGAAGCACATAGAGACTTCATATCCATCTGTCTTGCTATCCATCTGTCTTGCAAAAAGAAACCTGATTTATACTCACAGAGCGATTACAAATGCAGAAGAAATTGCCTTGTGTGATTCAATTCTTTATCAACAACTGCCTGGTTATTTTTCCACAGAACTAAGAGTGAAATTGTGACTGCTCAAAAATATTTCTCTCAATCTCTTTATAGCCTCTGAAGGGATGTAAGATAATCTTGTGAACTTTTTAGTACATCAAGCTTCACAACTTTCTTCTAGGTTAAGTGAGTAAGGATATTTAACTCTGGTATGTTTTAGGGACTAGTATGGCCAATGTGCCAGGTCCTGGATGATGTACTCTTGGACTCAAGCAGAACTGGTTTTATGTGTGGTGTGAGGCTCTGGTCTCAAACCTTTAAACTCAATGCCTGGGGCTAAATGTGAAGGCACTGGTACTTTGCAAGATGTCAGATGTGCCGTGGACTTCTGTTACTCTCTGTCACTTGTTTAATGAGCCCGTCTTTGAAAACAGAACCTTTCTGGTGAAATTTTGTCAAGAATAGTTTCAGGTTGCAAATTTGCAGCCCCAAATCCTCTCTTTAAGAACCTTGTGTCAGTTGCATGGGCAATTGGCAAGAAAGATAAGACTATAATCCCACTTCCCTGTGGCTGCTTGCAAAGGGCTGCAGCTTTCATTGTGTCCAAAGCGCAAAGGCCTCAGGAGTCTGGGCACTTGGACTGGGATTACAGGGGAGGAATTGTTCTCATATATACATACAAAAGTCTCTACAGTAAGCACAGAAGACTTAACAGGATACTTGGATAACATCTATAAAGAAGCATAACATTTCTAGAACTTTGTCATATTGTTGGAGGTTGGGAATTTTTCTATCCTGTGGCTAGAGAGACTTTAACGAGCCTTAACGACGGTACTTAAGAGACAACGATTGGATACCTAAGAGATAGCGACTGAGTACCTAAGGGACAAAGACGCACTTAAGAGACTAAAAACATAGCCAGGTGTGGCGAGAGAAGAAAAAGGTGGCTGGCCGTGGGCAGAGACACACTTGTCCCTGGGACTTGGAGGAGACAGCTGCTGTTTTCTTCTTTTCCCTTCGCTGCTGCCGCGGGAGCTCAGCGCTGCTGGGTTTTTCCTTCCTTGCTGAAGTCTCTGCTGCCTTTTTGTTCGCCGGCTCGACGGGCTCTGCCGCCCGGTTTGCTGCCCTGGGATTCCCTGCTGCAGCTCCGCTCGCCGTGCAGCCGCCTCGCCCTCTGCTCCATCTGCCATCACCGAGGAGCTGAGCTCACATCACAGCACCCCTGCCAGCCGTGACCGTAACTGCACCAAAGGGGAGGGGCGGTGTCTGGCTGCTTAGAGAAAGCTGCCACGGGGGATCTGGTTGGTTTATTTGTTGTTGCTACTGTTATTGTTGCTTGTTCCCTCGTTATAGATACGAGTAAAAACTGTTATTCCTTTTCCCATATCTCTGCCTGAGAGCCTTTGATTTCGACCTTACAACAATTCGGAGGGAGGGTCATATCCTGTAAGGCAGTTTTCCACCTGCCTTAGCAACCGCCTGTCTTCCAAACCAAGACACATATCAGCTCAGCATAAAAATCATTCTGCTGTATACAGTGAGACATCAACCCATCACTACTAGTGCCATGTTTGCACAGATCTTGCAGTGATACTGTATTCACCAGCAAAAGGTCAAGTTTTTCAGTTTTGTGAATGCTTTCTAATGCACATCTGGACAGACTGCAGCCAGTGGCTTCATCACTTCATTTTTAGGACACTTAGTCATAGAAGAGGCTGAAAGGGGATCTGACCTATTTATATTAAAAGTAAAGAAATTGAAGAAAAGCAATGGATGATTCTGCCAATAGCAGGATGTATCCCTCTAGTTTTCAATGTCTCCTTCAAGGGGAAAAAGGAGATGCAAGATGAAAAGCCACAAACAGGGAATGTGCACATTGGCACTGAACTGCTCATGCCTCTAGCATGTATCAAGCCATATGTGTTTCTTTTCATTCTTTCTTTGCATGTGCAAACCTGTATTAATGTCTTTGTTTTCTTCTGATTTGATGATGAATTATGACCCTTTGTGAGCAGTTTAGATTTTGTACTCCAGTTTGTTTGCCATGCCCTAGTTGTAGTTTTCCTGTAAGCAGATGTCAGTGGTTCAGCTGATTAACCTCACTGACATCCAGCCACAGGCACATCTGCAGCCACTTTTCAGAAGATGGACACATATAACATCCTTTGTGCTACTCTTTGTGTCTACACAGCCCATCGTTTAGCCAGATGAAGAACATTATCATCCAAATACGGTAAAGTTCTTATCAAAGAGACTGAAGTTTATGTTTTGTGTTGAGCCATTATTATTCATTTGGGAATAGTCTTGCATTTGATTTTTCCTGAGGACTTGAGAAGGCAGAACTCTAAAATACTATCACCTGGGTGAAGATCTCAAACATACACTAAAGATACCATTCTGGTTTTTTCCAGGCAATAGCTGCCATCTCAAAAAAAGGCTGGCTGAATATTTTACACTGGAAAGGTTTTCTGATAGGCAATTGTTGATTTGTATCAAGCATAATGTCCTGTGGAAATATATTTCTTTAAAAGAATATATGTTGGAAACCTTCCTTCCTCCATTGCCACTGCTTGACAAGACAGCTGGCCCAGGAACAGGACAACTCAATCTCAGCCAGGGATGGATGGTTTCCAGGTCCACAGACCAATGTCAGATAACTTCTGAGTCAAAACTAATTTATTCCAACTATTTAAAAAATATTTTTCTTGTTTCCTGTCCTATCAGGTGCTTTTTAATTTGGCTTATTTTAAATGTAAGGGCTTTACCACAAACTGAAAGCGAACAGTATCTTAAAATCTTGGGCTGGTCTTTGAAGTTGAGTTACTCAAAAGTGAGTAACTCAGTTCTGCTCCAGTGACTCTGGAAAACATTTTACTGGCTTCAATTGTCTGGAATAAGTTTTTTAATTTGCAATAAGTCACCATCACTGACTTCAGCCAAGAGGACGTTGTATTTTTTTGTTGAGGCATCACTGTACACTTTCCTGATAAAATATGAACTACAGAATCCTAAAGTACAGATAAAATTACCTACTTATTCCTCATAGGCCTTGTGAGGTGTCTTTCTATTACTAATTTGAGCTTTTAGACTTCCCTTTGGAGTCACTGGCTCAAAAGTGAAGTGCTGAACCTTCCTTCTGCTGCACTAGGGATACCAGCAATTGAGGTGAATTGACCTCAGGCACATGTGTGGCTAATCAAGCAGAGGGATCTTAGAAGATTTGAGAGAAAATAGGAGCTGGGGATTCAGAGAATCAAAATATCAACCAGAAAAACCAAGAGAAATTAAAAAGTTGAAAAGTAAGGAAGCCTGGTTTGATCACACAGAGATGAATGACAAGAGTGTCAATGCCCTAGGCTGTGGCAAATGTGTGGTGCTTAGGTTGTACTCTGTGCGTGGGACTGGGGAAGGAAGTGTCATCAAACACTGGCATTTTCATATGAGTCTTTTAAGAACTTTTCAAACTCAATAACATTTGTACAGACAGCTAGATTTTATTTTCCCTTCAAAATTATCCTTTGTTTAACTAATCATGTATATTGTGCCTTCTTAGCCAAACTGTTCAAAACTTGAGATGTTTACTACAGGCTGGCCATGCCTACAACCTTCACAATGGGATGAATAAGGGGTTTTTGACAAGGAAGGTCTCTCCAATTGCCTGATGCTGGAGTTTTATTCTTTGTCCTTGTTTTGGCCGGGATGGAGTTAATTTTCTCCTGGTTGTTGTGAGAGGCCGAAGCTTGGATCTTGTGTGGGCATGTGCAAGTTGTTTATTCTATGCCACCCTTGCATCGCTTGGGGCATGGCTTTGGGTGGAAGAAAAGTGGAACGTGGCCCTGAACCATCTTCTTCCTTTTTTCTGGGTTGCACGGCACAGACAGTCCATCTTGGAGAGTTTGTCCATTGTTGGTTTTCATTGTCTTGGGCTTGGAGGAAAAGCACCGGCTGTGGCATCGGCCATTTTCTCCTTTGTCTTGGGAAGCCACATGTCACTGGCTGTGGTAACACCAGGTCCATCTTCTGTAAGCAGTTTTTGCCTGTAACCATCCTCTTTCATACACAGCTGTTATTAGAGTTGTTACTGTTACTGGTTTTGTTTTTTTCATTGCTGCTTTTCTAGCAAATTATTATCTCAACCCATAATCTTTGCCTTTTTGTCCCTCTCTCACGGGAGGGGGCAGGGGGAACTGAAAGAGGCTGCTTGGAGTTTAATTTCCAATGGGTTTTAAAACACATTCTCAAAAAATCAATTCAGTTTCCTGCTAGTTCAGCTATTGGAATAGATTAGTGAATTCCATATCTATTGCTTGTTTCTCTTATTAGTTAATCCCCAAAGTGATTTTATAGCAAACACCAAAAAGTATTAGGATATATAGTTTCTCCTGTTACATTTCAGACTCATATATGGCCATTCAAGGCAAGAGAAACAATTCTTTCCTTAATTGCTTGTATAGGATCTATCAAACAAATAAAACACAAGAAGAACTTCTGCTTATGAAAAAGCTTTACAGAATTAATCTTATATTTGTAGAAATACCAGAAACTTTAATGTTCAAAATTAATAGCTTTCTTCAGACTATTTCATTAAGAAAGTAATTTAGGAAGTAACTTCTCCCTCTGCCCTGTCATGGAAAAAGTTTTCATTATGTTTAGCAAAACCAAACTAAACACAAGAGTCTGATTTTCGTCACTTTCAGTCTCCCTAACCATCATTTGTCCTAAATGGTGCTCAAAGAGATTGCAATAATCTACTACTCATTTTCAAGACTTGATGCTAAACAATACCAGCAAATTGGGGTCAGTTTGAGCAGTATCTTAAAACTGGTTTTTGTATTAGATTTTTATTAGCTTTATTGTAATATACAGGAGGGGTTTGGTCCAAATGCAGTTCATCAAGACCAGGGCCTAGGGAGCATTTCTCAGATCATAGTGCAGCCTGGGATGGTGGGGATGCACAGCCAAAATTCATCCCATGACTAAAGTCATCTTCTCTGGGCTTCTACAGACAGCATTTATGTTTAGGTGTGTTATCAAGAATCCCCACCTCAGTCTTAAGGCAGAAATGTCCACAAACAATTACTTGGGGTTGTTTTCTTCTCATTCAGAATGGCCTGGAAAAGCAATTCACACCTTGTTTTCCAGTCTGAAGTTGAAATGTGTATTTATTATTACAGTAATAGCATCTGCAGTGAAAGTGTTTGCTTTGAAATTTATTTATGGACACTGCTTAGTTTCCTGAAAGCAGAATTGTCTGATTCCCTTTTTGCAAAAGCAACTTAGCATCGTGGAACGTGATTGATACTTTTTGATATACTGATAATTTTGATATACTGACTTTTTTGATACACTGACATTTTTCCAGCTTGAACTCAGTGCTTGTGAGTTTGCATAGCCATGTCCTCTCACTATGGTGAAATACCACATATTCAACATACACAAGATGTCAAACTTGCAGCACATGGTGAAACACATTGGAGTGACAAGATGGAAGTGCAGAGCTGCAGAGCCAGATGCATAAGCTCTGAGAGGTTCGTGACGGCTCCCACACATCTGCACCACGCCTCTGGAGCAGGGAGCACAGCGGAACAAACCTGCAGAGGCAAGACTGGCAAAGAGAGAGAGCTGCACTGGTCTGACCAGCCCCGGACCGGAGCCATGGCTGAGGTGGATGTGGGAAGGAGAAGGGTCCAGGACATTACACAGCTCTGCCAGCTTCTGTAGCAAGTGGTCTCTGCTCTGGGAACCACTGATGAACAGTGCCAGGGTCAGATGCCAGCCAGAGAGGAAGTGGCAGAATTAAAAGAGTAGCTTTGCTGGAGAGGTTAAAACATAGAGCTCTTTTCCATGTTTTTTTTTTAAAGTTACAGTCAAAGGTAGGGAGGATTCCAGCGCTCTAATGATATGAACCTCTTCAACTTGCACCTTTTTTAACTCTCAGAACTTTGTAGTAAGATTCCCCAGTGAATACTCCACCTACAGAATTAAGAGAAAAGCTTTTTAGTTTTACAAGGAAAAAGATGTCCCCATCTCTGTACTCTGTAACTGTACAGTGTCTCAGGCTTTCAGAGCAGCATTATATTTTTATTTAAGTCATAAAAAAGCAAGTTCTGATTTCTCATGGCAAAACTGTTATTTAATGCAATCATTGTTGGCAAAAAGTAGTAGTATTTTACCTCTGAAGCAGTACTAAGAACAGGTGCATATGTCCCTGTTTTCTTGCCTCCATCAGCAGTGTTCCTTGTTATTTTGTTGCCATATGGCAAGGACAGCAGGATCTACTCAAAAATACCTCTATTATTTTATCTTTAATAAAACATGGTTACCCAGTTACCATTGGCCCACAACCGAACAAGAAATGCATGAAGTGTGATTTTTGGACACGTTTTTCTGAGTTAATAATTTTGCATTCAGTTTTCTGTCAGTTTACTCCTCTGATAAATCTTTTCTCCAAGAAAAGTTGTTGATCCATTTAAAAAAAGAAAAAGGGG
>VZRN01003245.1:1254334-1296200 GCA_013397935.1 Dasyornis broadbenti | reverse complement strand
GAGGGGGGGGGGGGGGGATGAGGAATTGTCCTTTGACTGCCAACCCTAGGCTTGATGAGTCTCAACCCTTGATATTTCTTCCAAAAAGGCATGATTAGCTAAGGGAATACTATTCCTCCTTTGTGCAAATAAGGTTTTAAATATATCAAAAAATTTAGTCAAGACAACATTTGTAACATTGATGATCGCACAAGGCAAAACCAGCACAGTGGACTAATGACAACAGGCAGACTGGTTTGACTGAATGCTTACATGAGTGCTGCTCCATTTTCTTAAATAGCATAAATTAATACTGCTGGCTGTGTCAGCTACTGGCCCAAGGTGTGAACCTGTCCCAGTTAAAATACTCAACACAGTAACTAGCAAAACAGTGAATTCCTGTATATCCCATGATTGTACACATATTCCCACAGCAAAACAACTCCCACAGACCGCTTATGGAGATGGGAGAGAATGGAATTTCACTTTGTGTGCCAGTCCAAATCATGGCTTATTTTAAGACCATGCAGCACCAGCTTTGTAAAATTCCGTGTTATCTTTTAAGAAAAACATGCATGTTCTTGTTTGGAACAAAAACCATTTTAGTAGAGTTAAAACTGCAATATGACATTGAGGTTTTGGAAATCCTGCTACAGAAATTTTACAAATTACAATCACTTTCTCCAAATGACAACAAAATCTTTCAGCAGACATTATAGAATGTAAATTGCAAGGATAGCCACCTCTAAAATGTATTACTGCTATCCAGGGCAGAACAGTGCCTGTAAGAGGATGTAACAGCTTGCCTTAGGTCTGGATCCTCCTTTATAAGAAAGGACAGTGGGCAGTGTTTGATGCTGATCCATGTCAGGGCTCCTTTGCTATCTTGTCCCTGGCCAAGGTGACCACAGGTATCCCTATATCCCATCAGTTACCTGATGAGATTTTGCTATCTCCCTCCTCCCAGAATGATATTTTTGCTCCTAGTTTCGGTATCTTTTGGTGTGTTTGACTTGCCCAGAAAGTCCCTTTTCCTCTCCTACTCACCAAAAGCCCCCCATTTTCCACAGCCACACTAGAATGGAAATGCCCTTAAAGGCATTCAGCCTGGAAATCCTGATCATTGCTTTCAGGCCACTTGATCTCCATTACTGGCACTTGTGGCACGTGAAATAAAAATAGGCATCAAAAGGTGGGAAAATAATCTCCATCAGACTGAGAGGAAGAGAAAGTTCCCTCCTGAGCATGCAAAGACCTCCTCCATGGCAATGTCCCTTCTCACTTAGGCTCAGGTAAGTGCCCAGAGAGCATGTAAAGCCCAGTCAAAAGGACAGAAACCTCTGGGTTGTATTCAGGAGGATGTATGTCACCACTTTAAAAAGATAGATAAACAACACTTAGGTTAAATTTACACTGCCCAGAGGTTAGATGATACTGCTGTGTTGCACAGGATATATTTGCCTGAGAGCTGTGAAGTGAAAATAAACTCTCATATAAAACAGGGAAGAACCATTTATAGATTCTTGAAATACGCAAAGTGTTATGAGCCATCTCTAAACATTCTTTTTGGGAGTAACCCATAATGCTATTTATTCAAAAGCACTCAAAACAGAATGACATTTCTTTGATACACATATATTGATTGTCCTAAAACAAATGAACATGCAGAACACTAAATAACATATTGTGGCTTAAATAATTGAAATAGGGCAGGAATTCATGTGACTTTCTAAAACACGTTTGATGCTGCTGACTCAATGCAATATGATTGTATAAAGACTGTCCTGAAAGTTACTCTAGTAAGGAAAAAGAAAGTGAGTTTGAGAAGCAGAGCACAACAGACTTGTATGTGGGAGTACAATAGATTATGTCCTTGGCACCAGCCCTCATTTTACAGTACCATTGCCTCCCCTTCTCTTGTCTACTGCTCTTATTTCTAGTTTTCTCCCATTTTTAACCTTTTCCTTTACTATCTACCTGATATCAAATGATTTTCTTGTCACCAGCAGATTTCATTTCATACCTTTTTCAATAATTCTTTTACAGAGAGGAATCTATAATTTAATTTACCCCCAAAGCAGCATTTATCTTTTCTTTCCAGATACACACCTTCTTTCACAGATGGCAAGAGCTGCAGAACTGAGATTTTGACTTGTAGTGTTTCTGGTTAAAGAGTTTTTACAGCACACTAATTCAGATGAGGTATACACAAAACATTATCTTAATAAGTGATACATGCAAATATGTAAGTAAGAGAATTATTTTATCTTTAAGTGACTGGGAATGTGTGTTGGTTTTGTATGGCCTGGTTTTTGGTAGCAGCAGGGCCACAGAGGTGGCTTCTGTGAGAAGCTGCTGGAAGCTTCCACCATGTCCAGCAGAGCTAATCTCTGATGGCTCCAAAAATGGACGTGCCGAGCCTGGGCCAATTAGAAATGTTAGTAACACCTCTGTGATAACATATTTAAGAAGAAAATTAAAACAAAGTGAGGCACAGTTTTCTTCTAGCCAGAGAAGAGGAAGAGGTGAGAATATGTGAGGGAAACAACATGGAGACACCAAGGTCAGTGGAGAAGGAGAGGGAGGAAGTGCTCCAGGTGCCGGAGCTGAGATTCTTCTGCAGGCCGTGGTGATGACCATGGTGAAGCAGCTGTGGCCCTGCATCCCATGGGGTCCATGGGGGATGCAGAGATCCACTCACAGCCTGTGGGGCAGGTGCCCACGCTGGAGTGGATGCCTGGAGGACACTGTGATCCAGTGGGAGGCCTGGTGGAGAGAGGAGGCCCCTGCTTCCAGGCTGGAGCAGCCTGTCCTTGGAGGACTGAACCCTGAGGAAGAGTGACCCATGCCACAGCAGTTTTGGGAGGACTGATGCTCATGAGGTTGGAATCACGCTGGAGAAATTCATGGAGAACTGTCTCCCATTGGAATGGACCCCATGGCACAGCAGGGGAAGGACTCCACTCCCTGAGCAGTGGGAGAAGCTCTTGGGGGGTGAACTGACCAAAACCCCCATGCCCTGTCTCCCTGCACTGTTGGTGGGAAGGAGGGAGGGGTTGGGGAAAAAAGGTGTATTTAAGGGCTTATTTTACTTCTCATTATCCTCCTCTGACTCTATTGGTAATAAATTCATTTTACATTTCTAAGTTAAGCCTGTTTTGCCCTTGGAGTGTTTTCTCCTGGTCCTTATTTCAACTCATGAACCCTTTGTCAAATTTTTCTCTCCAGCTGTGGCAGGGTAGAGTGAGTGAGCAGCTGTTGTACGTGCCTGGCATTTGGCCAGCGTCAAACCACGACAGAGTGTAACTAGTGTTTACAGAAACATTAGAAGCGAAGAAATTAACTTGTTGGTTGTTATTTTATCCTGAATATCTTAATTTACAAAGTCTGGAAATAGTTTGCTTAGAAATATACTGCTTCAGTTTTCCTGAAGTTTGAAGTTTTTCTGATAAAATAATATGTTTTTGAGTACTATTTGCAACATCTTTGTGCCTACACCAACCAAAGAAAGTGTTTATGTACACTGCATGGAAGTTTTTCCCAATGAAAAGTGTTTTTATTCTGGAAAGCATAGTCATATAATAATAAGCATAGGCATAATAATTTTCTGTTGAAGAATCTTGTTTTGTCCTACAAAAATTTGGATTTAAATAGGATACAGACAAGAAAAAGACCACATAGGTCACTGGATCCAGTCTCCATAGTTAAGCAGTTGCCATACTACCACACAGTTTTTCTCTCACCTCCCTTTTAATTCCAGTAGTCATCTTTGGTCCAACTTAGATATCTGTACTCTCTTGTCACTGGCTATTTCTGAACTGCTGCTTTAATTTGTGCAAGAAGCACTTCTAGGTGCTCAAATTCAATCTTCAATATTACTAATTTGGTAAAAAGATCCTTGGCACCTGTTCAGCCCCAGCCAGAGCTCTCCATAAAGTTCTTTCATGTGTCTAGGGATTAATGACAATCATGAGGTTTTTATCTCTTTGCAGCATTTTAGAATGAAAATATATTCAATAGTAAAAATACCAGCCATATTATAGCAGCTGAACTTAGTGCCAGAGAGCAGCCCTGGGGCTTTTAGTCCAGCAATTCCAAGAAACCCTTGTGCTAGACTGAAATTTCAGCTGATGTTAGTGCCTGACTAACACTGAACTAGTTACTTAGGGCCCCACTGTAGCCAAAGAACACAAGGTAGGAATTTATAAAAGCTAACTCACCGCATCTTTCCTACACAATCACCTGAGGAAATGACAAATTTAACTTTAGAAGTGCCTAATGTCGTTCCGTTGATGAGTTCGTAGATGATCAATTGTATATATCTAATGAACAAATCCTGCTCTTCAGAGGTACACAGAATAGCTAGTCTATGCATTAAGAAATTGATTTGCAGACTTGATTTTTAAAATCCCAGATTTCCAGAGACTTTCAAAGTATTACTTTTAAATTCATGCCTAATCTATGTATTACAAAGGCAAATCCTTAGTTACAAAACTGAATCACCTAGCTACTTTGGTGTATGTATAGCTTTGGGCAGAGAAATACTTCCCCATATTTCATCATGAAGGCTAACTCCTTAAAATGCATATGGAAATTACTAAATTTAACCCAGAGAAGTTTAAAATAGCCAAAGGACTTAGTCAAATATTTAAAGTGAAATGCCATAAGCTGGACACAGAGACTTCTGATTTAACTAGGTACCAAACTCTCCGCAGTGTGTCTGAAAGTGTTCCACAGACAAAAGGGTGTACAAGAGAGAGCAATCACATGTTTGGGTACCTGGGTTATGGTAGGACTCTTGTGGGCACCTCTGAATGGTCACATGCAAAGCAATCATTGCATAACACAGAAACATAATCGATTTGAAACTATAAATTTAATAGTTCTTACAGCCCAATAAGATCTTTAGGATCTATCCATTCATATTTTTAGGCTTTTTTTTCTGAAATAGAAACAGTTAGATTTAATGCAAGTAGAGTTTTTCAGGTGCTCTCCTCTCTTCTGAAGCAGGTGTGCAAAAGGGAAAAGATACCCAGCACCATATTGGTTTTTGATCAAGCTATTTGAAATACCAACATTGATGTCTAGAAGAGGTGTAATGCAGTTAGAGACATGCAATGGTAAAATGTATAACTTTTGTGTTATTCCAAAGGTTGCTATTGTGGTACCCTAGATACGTAAGATAGATACATAAAAACAGATTTAGATACAATAATGGATCACTCAAGTGATGCTTATACTCATTCCATGTATCACATGTGCTATTTTGATACTCTGCTTTATTTAATCTGGCAATAAATCTTTGCATTCCCCAATGCCTGGAATAATCTGAAGTCTTACATATTAATATTGTCTGTCCACCTGTAATTATTGGTGTAACAGTACAAATTTGAAACATTTCTAATTGCTAAGAGTAAGTCATCAGCATATTTTTATTTCTAGACATTAAATCTTGCCTTCCCTGTTTCCCAGGAATACAATGAAGTGATTAAAATCAATAAAACAAATAGGACGCACACTGAGAGCCTAAAATAATTTAATCTGTGTTTTGAAAACATATTGGACTGAGAGTAAAGAACAAGATATTCTGCTTTTTGCTAAACAAGGGCTGCCTTCTATTTGGCATTGTGAGAAAGCTGGGAAAAAAATGTGAAAAATATTCAGGTTGTAAAAATGTAATTCTTATTTTCAAATCAAATTTTATAGAGGCTAATTAATGTAGTTCCAAGAAAAAATAGAAAGGTTACCCCGAACATGTACCTAAAAAAGTACAAATAGTCTGAGAATCACATTTATACTGTTTGTACAGTGCTGCCATCCACTGAATTACAAGAAACTCACATTTGTTGATTTTCAACACTTACAAGAATTTTTCTCCTGAAAAAGTTAAAAACTTTAAATTTCTTAAAGGGTCTTATGAATTTTATTCTCAGAATATAAAATTGCTATCTCAAAGTGCTATATCAAAGACAACATTTGATGGCATGAATGTTTGATTAGAAGCCTTTGGATGTTACCCTTGGAGATGCAGACTCTCAACAGCCTTCATAAAATATACATTGAGTGACCTAAAAGGCTTGAAGGATACAAAATGGGCTTTTAATACTTGGGACAAAATGAAAAAATCACAGCTTTGCATTCTATCCTGTCACCAGTAAGTGACACAGAGAGGTAGCCATGTATGGGTGAAGACAGAGTGAGGAAAGGATGACGAGTAATATAAGGAAAGAGCAGAGAAGAGGATGTGGCTGAGAAATCTTCCTTAGGGAAGATTTTCTTAAATCCTAATTTTTTTTTTCTCCACCCTTAAAAAAAAAAAAAGACTGTGCCGACTACTTCCCCTGAACCTACATTTCTGCCCTTTTAAAAAATATCATTGAAGCCAGGTACTGTTTATCTGTAGTGGTTTTTGCTAGTCAGAAGCAATTGCTGTACATTGCCCTAAGAAAGCGCACGTGGGCAATGCAGCGCACATTTCCAACAGGCTCAAGTTGCAGTGCTCCCACGGGAAATTCAGCTGTGTAAATGGTTAGTGCTTTACCTATGCCAAAAGTAAATGGAAAGAGATTTAAATTTTCAGAGACTCCATTCTGCATGGCTCATAAATCATCATATCCATTCCAGTGAGTCAAAAGGAGCTCTTCAGGAATGCTAATGATGAAATTTTTAAATGGCACAGCCAGCAGCCTAACATCCTTGCGTGTGTACTTATAAAACGTCTCAGCACGAAAAACACAGAAAAAACTATTAAAGCCAGTTGACCAAATATTCCAAGATGTCCCTGTGAGATTTGCTTTCTGAACTGTGCTGATGATCTTCTCTATGGAGTGGTATTTATAATTAAATAGCTATTGATTTATCTCTCTGTTCACATCTCTCTGATGTGTTTAAAATACAAAAAAGTGGTATTACAGAAAACAGTGCAGAGTATGATGCTACTTGCTTGTCAGTAAATACACACCTACCAGTCCTGTAAATATTAAGGATCATGCCTGAGAAAACAAACACAATTTGCCCTTTTCCAACCCAAAATGATCTGTCAGAATCTTCAGGTGAAATGGATGGAATTCATCTGCTTTCAGCAGCTGGGAGGTTAAAAACAGTCTAAATTAACAGAGTTAATTGCTTACATTCTTTCAAAATCCAAAGAAAAGAAAGAAATCTTAGGCCAGGATGAACAGTCCTCTATAGTCAGAGAAGCACTTCCCTAAATATTACATAGAAGACCAAGGTTAAGAAAATTGATAGACAGCTCTATTAACTTCAGTAGGGATTTTTAAAATATCCAGTTGTTAAAAATGGGTCTTACTCGATCCCTTGTCATAGTTTAAACTCCTGACTTCAGAATAAATACTTAAAGCCTCAAAGCTTAATTATAATTACCTGTCTAAAGGAACTATAAACAAATGGACTTAGGATTTTTTGTGCAAGTCTGTGTTTGTTTTCCATTCTGGATCACAAGACTAAGATTGAAGTAACAAGCTCTGAAATAAACAACAACTTTTGTACTGATTGGAAGCCTCAGACTCACAGTGCGTTATCTGCATACTTGAGAAGAGCTGAAATACTAACAGTCCTTTTTATTAACTTGATTTTTAATAAAAAAAGATCAGTGTGCTACCTGAAGATGCCTAAGTCAGGTAATTTTGTTCCATGAAAATAGGTTTTTTTTTAATCTCTAGATTTGATCTGAAACAGAAATAACTAACCTTGAAAACAACGGAAAAATCCAGATTCCCACCTTAATTCCGCTTTGGAATGTAAATTAAAAGAAACAAATTCTGAAAACAGATAATCAGCTGCCAGATACAGTATCTGCTCTTCAGGCCTCTTTGATAGAGGAATCATTCAGCTTAATATCACAGAAGACCAGTGGAAAAGTGTAAGTGTGATGGGACAATCCACTAACCACCTGATCAATGCCAGTTATTTTTAGGTAGCATCTGGCACTTATCAAAGCTTTTAGAGGTGTGGCTCACTCCATCAGCATGGACTTGTAGCACTGTAGCCAGGACCATCTTAGCCACAGTAACATTTGCTTACTAAAATATTTTAACAAAAGCAAAAATCATGCCATCTAGATATGTAGGGGCAGAATCCATCCTGTTTCTGGGGTGGCAGGGGGATCCCAGCAGCTGACTGTACTGGAAACTGAAGTGAGCCTGACTGGGAATGAATGGCAAAAACCTCATTGTGACTGGCCTAGAGGCTCCGTGCATCCTTGCCACAGATTACCCTGGGAGAAGGTATTTCAAGGACCCAAAAGGGCATTGTTGGGCTTTTGGGATAGCTGCTATGGAAACAGAGGAAATTAGACAGCTAAATACCTTGCCTAGTCTCGCAGAGGATCCTTCGCTGTGGGACTGCTGAGGTTTGAAGAACAGCAGACACCGATCACTACCACAACAGTGCACCATCAACAATACTGCACCAACCAGGATTCCATCACCCCCATCCATGAGAGGATTTGTGAACTGGAGAGCCAGGAAGTGGTCAGCAAGACTCACCCACCCTTTAACAGCCCTATATGGTCCGTGCATAAGTCCAGTGGAAAGTGGAGGCTGATAATGGACTATCATGGCCTGAATGAAGTCACATCACTGCTGAGTGCTGCTGTGCTGGACATGCTGGAGCTTCAGTACGAGCTGGAGTCCAAGGCAATAAGACGGTGCTACTACTGACATTGCCATTTCATTTTTCTCCATTCATCTGGCAGCAGAGCATAGGCCACAGTTCACATTTACCTGGATGGGTGTGCAGTACACCCGGAACCGAGAGCCCCAGGAGTGGAAATACAACCCCGCTCTTTGCCATGGACTGATCTAGGCTGCACTGGAAAAGGGTGAGGCTCAGAGGTGATTGGGACTGAAGCACAGTGCCAATCAGCTCTTCCTGGCACCCTGACTGCCAGTGCTGGGCTGGATGCTCAAAGGGAAAGTCCCCTCTACATGCCATGCCACTGATACCACATGGAGCAATTGGATCTCTCTGATCACAGAGAGCTCAAATAGGAAATCCCAACTGCTCAAGAATCTTGGAAGTCATCACCAACTGACTTGAAGGCAAAAATTTTGGATTATCATCAGAAGAGGAAGAGACCTCACCATATAATCAGCCACTAGAAAATGAAAAGCTATAGACTCTCTTCTCTGGCAGTTCCTACTGAATACTGAACATGCAAAACTGCAATATGGAGTCCTATGCAGCAAGTTCCAGGAGCTATTGAGGGACAGGGTGGATCAAGTCAGGTTGCAGAGCTGAAAGCCATCCATCTGGCTTTAGACATCATTAATGAAGAGAATGGCCAGTGTTCTACCTCTACACTGACTCCTGGACAGTAGTAAATGCTCCATGGGGGTGGCTAGACCAATCAAAAAAGACCAATTTGCAGTGCAGAGGAAAATCCATCTGGTCTGCTAAATTGTGGCAAGACGTGGCTGCCTGGGTAGAGAAATTGACTGTGAAACTGCATCCTGTAGATGCACACATAGAGCTGGGCTTCTGAAGAGCTTTGCAACAGCAGACAGGTGGATCGAGCTGCCAAGATTAAAGTGTCTCAGGTGGATCTGGACTGGCAACATAAGGATGAATTATTTCTTGCTCCATGGGCCCACGACACCTCAGGTCGTCAGGGAAGAAATGTAACATACAGATGGGCTCATGACTGAGGGGTGGGCTTACCCATGGACACTCTATACCAGGTCATCCATGACTGTGAAACATGTGCTGCAATGAAGCAGGCCAAGGAGATAAACCCCTGTGGCATGGGGGGCACGGTCAAAATATAAATATGGGGAGACCTGGCAGATCGATTACACCACACTCTCATAAACCTGCCAAGACAAGCACTTGTGTGCTTACAGTGGTGGAAACAACCACTGGATGGCTGGAGATGCACCCCATGCCTCACTCAATTGCCAGAATAACATCTTGGACCTTGAAAAGTAAGTCCTGTGGCAGCATGGCACACCAGAAAAAACTGAGTTGGACAATGGGACTCATTTCAAAAACAGCATCATAGACACCTGGGGCAGAGAGCATGGATTGAGAGGTATATCATACTGCCTCCCATGCACCAGCCTCTGGAAAAATTGAGTGGTGTAATGCACTGTTAAATACCACATTGAAAGTGGTGGGTGGTGGGACCTTCAAACATTGAATCTACATTTAGCGAAGGCTACCTGGTTAGTTAACACCCAAGGCTCTACCAGTCAAAATGGCCCTGCCTGATCAAAATGTCCATGTACTGTAGAAGGGGATAAAGTCTCTGTGGTGCATATAAGGAATGTGTTAGGGAAGACAGTTTGGATTACTCTTGCCTCAAGCATGGGCAAACCCATCCATGGGATTGTTTTCACTCAAGGAACTGGGTGCACTTGGTGGATAATGGAGAGGGATGAGGAAGCACAATGTACCTCAGGGGGACTGGATTCTCGTGTGAGAACAGTCTGTAATGTTGAATTGTATATTTAATATTGATTGCTGAATAGCAATGCCACTGTATGCCGTAACTACTATGGACAATGAGTATGGACTGCTCCAGATACACCAGTTGTGAGCTCCTGATGCAGCAGCTCATGGGTTTTCATTTTAGTGGGAGCAGTGAATTAAGGAACACCATTCCTAAACCATGACACCCATGAACCCAAATATTTTCTGAAACATGTTAATGTTCACTGGAGGCAACACAGGACTTCCTAGCAATGTGAACAGCTCAGACTGTGCTAAGTTCACTTCCACCTCTGCCATCTGCCATGGTCTGTGGTCCATGAGGAGCAAGAGAGTGAGTTTGCGATGAGTCTGGGTCTTTGCAGATGTACCATAACAGTGTCATCACAGCAGATGCGGATCCAGACTGTTGATGCTGTACTTACTCAGGTGCGAGATGCAAAGGACACATCACCCTTTGAGCTGAACTGCAGAAAGCAGCGCGCCTTTGTCTAATGTCAAATATTTAATGTGTTTAGTTTATGTGTGATGGCTGGTTTGGGAAGCAGATTTTCCAACCCTACATGTCACTTCTGCCTTGAGACACCTGCACAAAACACATTGAACAAACCAGCTGGTATTCCACAGTCTCTAGACCAGAAAAGGACGGGGTGGACGTGCACAGTCTGCTCTGCATGACAGTGTGGTTGAGGCCTACCGAGGTATCTTGCTTTCCTGTGGTGCACACTTAACCTGGGAATGTGTAACCATGCATGGATTGGCTCATATTTGTGTTGTCAGATGATTTGGCAGGGACAGATCTGGGGCTAATGGTGGAGAAATTATGTCAAACTAGAAGACTTGTAATAAAGCATCACTGAAAGAGAACAGTGGGTGTTGCCAGTTGACCTTCAGATGAACTTTCTCTTTTGCTCTTTATGCCCAGGTTTTGTCACAGCAATTACTTGGCAGAAATATTGCCAGGAAAAAATATATATATAAAAAAAAGAAAATCTTGCAATCAATACCAGAGAATACAAACTTCATAAATAATAATGTAATCATACATGTATTACTCTGAACACATGCAAAGTTGAGTTAAAAAGCCTAAAAGAGGTAGTGTTTTTTCACAGTGGATGAAAAATTTTAGAAATCATTCTGTTTACAGCTGATATTTTTCACTTTCTTACACAGTTTTTTTAATGCATAATTTTGAGTAACTACAATAACTCATTGATGTCTACAATTCTGTGTTCTTTTCTATAATTGCAGTAGGCAACAGCCTACTATTTTTCATGTTAGTCTCAGGGGGAGGTAACTTACTATATGGGCTAATTGGTTAATTAGGTTGAAAACATTACTCATCTAACCTTAACAAATGTAAAGTAGATTTTGTGTGTGAAAAATAGAACAATATTTTGCTGCTGCATAGTACTGGGCATCTGTAGTTCTCAAAAAAGGAATAATGTCCATTTAATAATATTCTGTTTTCTTGGAGCTCACACTTTCTGTGAAAGAACACTGGGATTCCTTATTCCAGTAGGGTCTGTGCTCTAGGCTGAAAGAAAGCAAAACCTCTTGTCTTCCAAGAAGAAAGACTCAGTGTAATACTATCAATCCCTGCATGTATCTTTCAGTACAGATTTTGCATAATGTCCCTAAACCTGAAATATTCACTGCAGACCTGTTATTTGGTTATTAAATCACATCTTAGGAGAAAACATAAATTAAGGGAATATTTTTCAATATGCAGGAACTAGAATGGTGTCCAAGTTGGAAATCTGAATGAACTATACACTGCAAATACATACTCACACATTGGGGTTTTCTTTCTTTGTCTCACTGTTGCTTATTTGAATTCATTCTTTCATAAGCTACTTTTTACTTTTAGCCTTATTTCCTCTATAGCTTAGATCTAATAAGACCTCTTTTTCACATGTATATGGAAGAAATCCCCCCAAATATTGCTATTACTGGATTATATCTCTCTCTGCTTTCTTGGTTGGCTGTGCTTTTCAGAGCAGTTATCTCCTTTCTTTGCTTATGGTCTGTTGGATATTTGGATTTTCTGGACATTAAACATATATTTTTACTGGTCTGCCAAAATAACCAAGGCCTAAGTTCTCAAATAAACAAAGAGTTTATTCACACTAAGAGGACCACCCCTTTCCATATTTTTGGTCTGTCCCCTTAGCACCCTCACAGGCAACACCTGGTGTAGCTTAGGGTTTGTTAAAGTCAGAAACCGTTCACAGGAGGCACTAAGGACCAATCATCCTGTTCCAGAGATTTTGATAAGAAAGAATTTGGCTGTATGGATATAAACTATGTTGTCCTACTTGCCATCAGAAGCAGAGAATGAGACTAACCCCTCTAGTTTTATTAGTATACACATTGTCTAAGGGTCAGCATCCTTTGTCATTGCCTGACTGGATTTGAGCTTGCATCAGTTCCTCTACACTCAGTTTTTATCTCTGAAAACTTCTAGTTAACTAGAATTAGTTAACACATGTTTCTTTTTCATTTTGCTCTTGTCTCTTGTGAAAGAACTTTTGTTAAAATCTCCAGTTAGATGTATTCATGAACAAGACATCCAGGCCCTGAAGTGCATTGAACAGTATCAACCCTGTCATCCAAGTCACTCATCATTGAATTAACAAATGAAGTTCCATAAGAAACGATAAATGCCATTAGTTGCTATGAAAAAGACAATTTATCTTCATTCAAAATGTCTATAGGTGCATCTTGGGTTGCTTGCGGAGTTACTTTAATGAACAAAAATAGTGCTCCAATTTCGCTCTCCTTTCAGTTTAGTTAAGCTCAGCCTTGATTTCTCCAACTATCTATTATTTTCCCCAGCATTCATTTGAGCAAGCAGTTTACCACTGTAACCTGTTTCAATATCATGTTAAATGCAATGCTTTCACGTATTTTATCTGTATTATCACAATTTCTTTATAAGAAGTACACTTTTCACTCCAGCCTAGCCTTTATTTTTTTTCTTTTAAAACTAATGAAGTTTGTTGGGTTTTTTTTAATTGCACTGGCCAAATTCAATCCTGATATTCTTTTCTTTTATGGGAAATTTTAAACAATTGATACTATCAGTAGGCTGAAGACTGGTATTTCATTCTATCTGAGTAGTCAAAGGACAATACTACTGATAACAATGCCTGCAATATAGCACTATGCAATGGGCTTGCCACTGTTATTACAAATTATCAAATTATAAATTTTGACACAGTTCCTGCAAGGAGAATCCTAATCTGATACCTTGCTTATATTCTTCTCCTTGATTAATCTGAGCAGTTCAGTAAAGCCAACACAGATACATATAATACACCAAAACCACTCTAATGAATTATAAGACAGTCTTTTGTTATTGGACAGTGAGGTAGAAAATGGCTATTAATGCTGTACATTGTATCCTGGTAATTTAAGTGTCCGACTCCACGTCTACATGTGTGCTTAGAAGTGTTAGTGTTCCGCTTAATCAGGTTCTTTGCTTTTCTAGTTTATCATCTTCACATATTCAGTTCTGACCATCATTCATGTGCTCTTTAAAATAAGCTCTCATTTCCTTGGGTATTGCTGTACCCTAACAAGTATAAAATAGCAACTGAAGTACTCTCTCTGAAATCTGAGTCTTTTCTTCTGCATTAAAACTTTTCTTCTTTTGCATTTCCCCTTGAAATCTGTACAAACTCTTTTAGTCTCAAACCTAGCACAGCTATATCAAGTGGAGGCTTTTTGTGGGGACTTGGACTCATAAGTAAACATGTCTGTACTGTGAACAAAAATATTTTTGCTCATTTTCTTGTTTCTTATTATTTCTTCTGTCATGTAGTCAGCTTCTAATTTACTTTGAAGAAGATGAGAACATAAGCTAAAAAAATTTAGGAAAGGTCTGTGAAAGGCCCCAGCACATGTATCGGTCAGCATCTTCAATTAGATAAGGTCTCAATTTAGGTATGATCTCACATCATGTTTGGAGCAGTGAGCACAATTAGTCAACAAAGTAAATCAGTAGGATAGCTGAGGATAATCTTATTCCCAACACCTCTTCAAAGTTTGAACATGTCTATAGCAGACTATGACTCATGGCCCACGTGCCCTCTAGAACAGGGGATGAATGCTTTGGCTGTAAATGATGGCTTGACAATAGTGAAACTGTTGCATACAGTTCGAATAATAGCTACATCTCAGGGTTCTTCACTAGAAAATAAGACAAAATAATTCAGTTTATACCCTGCCTACAAACCATCCTCTTAAATCACTCCTCAGTACTTAAATTTATTTTCCATTTGCATTGGTAAGAAGACTGTACCTGGTTGCAGCTCTTTTTTTTCACTGTGAAGTCAATGGGAAAGAAACCCAGTTCTTTTTATACTTACTGAAGACATCAGAGAGTACATTAAAAAACACCCTACAAGCCTTGTACAAAAAGACACCAGAATAGCTCAGACACACAAAAGAAATACTCCTGATTCATTTAACTATTCAGAAATTAGATTTGGCAACAGGAAAATCAAAGTACCCTTGCTATAGGAAAACAGAATAGGAGAATATCCCACAGGAGATCCTACCTTATATCACAATATTTATTTTCCCTCTAGATGTAAGATAAAAAAATAGCATTAACAAAATATAACAAATGTTAATTTCTATAATCTAGTGTTTTCAATGACTCTTCATAGTGATTTAAATTTATTTCCTTTCAAGAATTTCTCATAAGAAAGGACTTGTAATCAGGAAAACATCCGTTTTCACTCTCATTTTTATTCCAGTGAAGGTACTTTGCACTACTATGTATAGACAGCTTTTACAATGATTTTTACAAGTTAGACTAAATGTAGGCATATTGCCCATTATTTTTTCTTGTTTTAGGTCTTGTTTTAGATTGGCAGGGTTTCGGAGTGAAAAGTTTCAAGTCATTGTCTGAAGATGTTCACAGTACAAGCAGTGGGGAATTTTTAATTTATGCTCCAAGTTCTGTGTAGTCCAGGCAGAGGTATGGATATGTGGTAAAGCAGGGGACTTGCACACTGAGAGTTGGTCTTGGGTGACCAAAATTCTAATTTTAAACACAGCTATCTTGTCAAAATCCTAGATACCATATTTGCCAAATGTATGCCACTGTGAAGAAACATTGATGAGTCACTGGGTCACAAGAATTGCAAAGGATTGGCTGTTACTCTCTCATTTGATAACACATTTGTGATGGGGGAGTTCTCAGTACTATTTCCATTACTAATTAAATATATAGGTCTAAATCTACATGACGCACATAAAGGGCCTAAAACTGATCTTCAAAATTGTCATCCCTTCCACATAATCCGTCTGGGCCCAATGGATCTGGTATTTCTGCTTCTGTTCTGGCTCCCTCTGGAGGAGAAGGGGAAAATGGGGCTCAGTTTGTAATACAATTCCTATTAGGAAATCAGTAGGAAATCGTCTTCCCTTTTCCTAAATGTAAGCCTTAACCACCAGCCTAGATTATAGCTTACAAGACAGATGCCTGCTTCCTGCTTTCCAAGCTGCAGAAATCTACCTTCAGCAGAGATGTCCAGCTGAAACTGAAGAAAGGATCCCATCTCTTCCACTCAATCAGGTACACATACATCAGAGAAGAACAGGACTTAGAATCATAGAATAGAACCATAGAAAAGAACCTTGGAATTCTTTAGGTTAGAAAAGACCGCAAAGATCATCAAGTCCGGTAGTTGACCCAGCACTGCCAAGTCCACACTAAACTATGTCCCTAAGTGCCTCATCCACATCTTTTATCTACCTCCAGGGATGGGAATGCCACCACTTCCTTGGGCAGCCTGTTCCAATGCTTAACAACCCTTTCCATTAAGAAATTTTCCCTAATATCCAATCTAAATCTCCCCTCAGACAGCTTAAGGCCATTTCCTGTTATTCTATTCCTTGTTACTTGGAAGAAAAGACTTCAGGCAGACTTAGGATATACTGACCATCATCTACAGACTGATGATTTCAGGCAGCTCCCTGAACAGCACATCTGTCCTTTCAGACCCACTGACAGATAATTATTTCTCCTCGTTTGCTGTAAGCAGACCATAAGCACCTAACACATGAACTCCCACTGTATGACAGAGGCACACATCCCCAACCTCTGATATTTAGCTCCTAAAGTCCTCTGCAGTTCTTGCCTTTGGAACAAGCAAGGTGGTAGCACCCACCTTGGTCCAAGAGCTGTATACACTCATGTTCCATTATCCTGAGGATTATAGTCATCAGCCAAGAGAGAAAAGGGAGGGGAGCGGAGGGGAGGGGAGGGGAGGCGAGGCGAGGCGAGGCGAGGCAAGGCGAGGCGAGGCGAGGCGAGGAGAGGAGAGAGGCTGACCAAAGTTTGAAGCATGTCCTCATGCCTCATGAACACTTACAGCCTTGGAGCATTGACCACTTCTCTAGGAAGCCTGTTCCAGTGTTTGACCACCCTTTCGGTATAGAATTGCTTCCTAACATCTCATCTGAACCTTCCCTGGTACAGATTAGAGCCATTCTCACATGTCTTGTCACCTCCCTCTCCATTTCCCTTCCTCAGAAAGCTGTAGAGAACGAGTCCTCAGCCACTCCACACAGGACACGCCTTCAAGCTCTTTCCCCAGCTGTGTTGTCCTCCTCTGGACGCATTCGAGGACCTTCACATCCTTCTTAAATAGAAGGGCCCAAAACTGTGCACAATGCTCCAGGTGAGGTCACACCAATGCTGAAAACATTAGGATAATCCCCACTTTTGCCCAGCTGGTCATACTGTGTTTGGTGTTTTAGAAGTTGTTGAATGCATGTAACTATTTGAGATGGAAATGACGGTTTCCCTCTGACAAAGTTTTTTCTGTTGTTCCAAACTTCCAGTGTAATTTACAGTTACTTGGTTGGGCCTTTGATCTTAAAGGAAGGACAAGAACTATTCCCCACATACTGGTTTCAGCAAATCAAAATATGAAATGAAACTGTTGATTTCAGCTTCCAATTAAATGGCTAATTAGACAAAAAATTCTCAATCAATGGGAAATATCCAAATTTATACAGGCAGCAGATGCAGCATTAGATGAATAATATTCCTCAAGCTGACAGCCATGAAATAAAAGCATAGGAGAAATACTCCACCCCTGCAGATGTTGAAAAGGACATCATCTGACAAAGCATCAAAAATAAACTGAACATATGTGATTTTAACACCTTCACCATTATAACCAAAAAGACAGTTTCATTCTGCATGGTTTTCTTTTGATTTTACCTTTTCCTTTTTAAGGAAATTAAATGCTAGGAATTTCAGAGCTGTGACAATAAGTCACATATAGAGCTTTGACCATTAGAGTACTTCCTGCTGTAATTGGCTGATTATGTCTTTGGCAGGCATACTAAAGCTATTTCAAGAAGAAAAAAATTCAGTCATTTGCAATAATTCTTCACACATTTATAGAAAAAAAAATCAAATACAATGATTTACTAAAGGTTGTGATATGAGGAACTGTGATACAAGGATCAACTTTTGGTCAATGTTTTTCTGATGAAAAAGAGAAAGTGTGTTCAGGCTACCTTAAGAACTTTTGAATTTACCATCATTTTTTTTCCCTAGTACAAAACTGGAAGAAAAAAAAAGTGATAATAAAACTATCTGTTTTGTTTCTTAATGATATTTAATTAAAACAAAGCCAAGCTTCTTATCTAAATAAGAAAAAGGAGGGTTTTGTTGAGCAAAACATGTTCAATTCAGAGATCTCTGGTTTTGGTTTCTTTTTATCGAGGGGAAGTAAACTCCGAACAGCTAATGTGAATATATTTCTGAATGCACACTTCGACCTGTACAATTATGCACTCATTTGTGCCTAGAAGACCTCAGGAATATGCTTAATGGGACATTCTCTCTAACCAAAGACTTGCAGATTTTAAATGGCAATGTTCAATCAGTTGCAGCTGAATATGTTAAGGGAAAGACATGAAACTACATTTTGCTCACTGAGAAGATAATAAGCAACTTCTAAGTGCAGTAGCTTGATTTTTCTCATTTTTTGCTGCTCTGATCCACTTCACAGCTGAATTAAATGGCATTAGTTGATTTTTTTTGAGGAGACATGAGGAGATGCAATGTGCCCTTTTGAAAGTTAACAACACTGAAGGCTACTAGAAAGGTAGATCACCTACTTTCGCAGAGGTTTTTTGCATGCTCCTTAGAAACAGGCTTCTGGCTCCTCAGATACAGACTTCTTAGTAGCCTATTTCTAAAGTCAGTCAAGTGAAAACCAGTAATCTTTGCTATCTGATCAATAGTATTACATGCCTATGCTTTTGTTTTTAGCTATCAACTTATATTCTTTAAGGTTAGTCTGCAACAAGTTTGCTCAAGTGATGTGTCCAGATCTGAAGAAGGAGTATATGATGAATTTTGCTAAACTTTAAGATTCTCCTCAGTTTTAGATTCTCAGTTCTGGCAGGATACTCTGTATCTGCTCCTTCGGAGAGCAGCTGCTGCACTCTGCAGTTTTCAATTCAGAGGGGATGTTCAGCATCTGGCTGTCCCAGAAGAAGATGAGCTGGCATTCTGCTTCCTACATAACAGACCTCAGCAACATTACCCAGCAGATCTGGATGAAAATTAACCACTGAGTTTCAAGCTAAGGTTTATGGAAAGAGTCACAGAAAGTGCTGATTAGGCTGCACTGAGGCATAACATCATGGTACTCTTCACGGAACATTAAGGTTTATTATCTTTTAAGTGCATGTTAACCTCACTTGCTTTCTTCAGAAGTTCAGTTTAAGCAGGCATAAGTTTATTCTTAAATTCTAATGTAAAGATGTTTATTGATCTTGACCTTGGGAGAAATTGCCTTATTCATAAAATCCATAAAGGTCTCAACATCCAAGCAATACAAGCAATAATGTCGTTAGCTAATAATAGGAATTATGTGAAGAAAAATATTTGAAATGCCCAGCCTAAGACTTCACAAGTCTTATTTTCACCTTTCCCGAGAACGAGTGAAAAGACCACAGGTAAAAGGGGGTCAGAAATTACACGAGTTTTGCCCCACAAATCTTTTTAGTGATTCACCACTTTCATATTCTAGCAGGCCTTCATTTCACACTGCCCAGTACAGAGGGGAAATATTTTGTAATTGCCACCAGAAGCACTGTTAACATGTGGAAATACAAAACAGTAAAAGAAAGGAAGTTAATTTCTCTGTTCCGTTGGTTCTAGGTTCAGAGGCCCCTGAGCTTAGCCTCCTGATCCTTCCTTCTCATGTATATATCCCTACAGACATCCTCCAAAAAGCCAACAGAAAATTTAATCTGGAAATAAGAGAAATAACATTCTACCTCTGTATCTTAGCTGAAGAAAATCAGAAGATGAGAGGTAATTCAAAAGGGGAAATAATTATATTTATCAGCCAGAATAATCTGTCTCTGGTTTTATATGAATTTGCCACTGGTGTGACTGTTAGGTGTGGAAAGGATGTCCTGCAAAGAACCACAGATCCCAACTATCTTTCAAATATTTAGAGCTAGAAATATGCAGATATTCTTATCAGTTTTCAGTAGAGAAGTCCTGATAAACCCTTGCATTGTGATGTCTATAATTTACCTCTTCCCTACAGATGTATAAATAGCAATAAAGATGTGGGAATGCAGAGTCTCACTATAAAAAGCATTTTTTTTTCTCCTAGGTGTTTAATTATTCAACATAAATCTCACCAAAATTTCTCATGATAATACCTTCCTGATCCAGCTTTGTCTGTTTCCAGAATGCCTCATTTTTGATATGGTCTTTCAATAATTAATCTTTAAGACAGTTTTAGGACCTGAAATATTTTTAGTACGCAAATTAATTACACATTTACAATGTGTTCTGATAATTCTAACAATGAGTTCTGATACATGTACTTAGAGACAGCCTTTGAGTGGTACCTTTACCCAGGATGTGGCTTTATCTTTGAGTTCCTGCAAGGCTGGTGACTAAAAAAGTACTGTACATCGTATTAATGAGTCTTATATCGGGCTTAACTGAAATACGTACTAAGACTGACATTAATATTTTGAACTTTATACTCCTGAATCCTTCATGCTTGAAAAATATCTGCTGGCAGTAAATAGACTTCACTTAGAGAAGCTAGATTTGACCTTGCTGTACCCTGTGAAAGTACCAGAGGTGCTTTCCTTCTCTTGCTCAATTAAATAAGGCTCCAAGCACTTACTGTCACCTCTGTATTTGTTTGTTACCAGTTAAAGAGTTTTTGCTGCACGAACATTCACATCTGTGACAGCAGCTGAGAAAATGTTTTATTTTCATCTCCCTGTGCTCATAATTCCTACAATTAATAGCATGAATTAAGCAAGGTCCTCAAACCACCTTGCCCATAACAGTTTTTCCCCTCAGAGCACATCTGCCTCATCTCTTGCAGAGGAGATTTTTCCTGATTTCAGGGTCACATCAAATGTTTTACAGTCCCTAAATAAACTTCTTTTTTGTTCTTTGTGATAAACCTAGCTAATGGTGATTTTTCTCCTAGAGGTCAAACTATGAAAATCTGTCTATCTTGTTTCATTACTTGCTTATTTGTAATAA
Source organism: Dasyornis broadbenti (assembly GCA_013397935.1). NCBI lineage: Eukaryota > Metazoa > Chordata > Aves > Passeriformes > Dasyornithidae > Dasyornis > Dasyornis broadbenti. Next base: position 1,275,202 of record VZRN01003245.1, on the reverse strand, counting down.
CTGAAATACATAAAACCTTTTTCTTAGATTTTCTTAGACAAGACCCTATTTTTTGTGTCGGCATCTTGTAGCCATAGGCACTCTCTGTACAAAGTCCAAATTGTCAAGAAAAAATAGTGGTAGAAATCCTTCCCTTCAGCAAACTTTGCAGACATTTATGGACACACTTGAGCCCACATTTAATGGCTTTGTGCTTGTCACATATTTAACATGTCCAACCTAATGCCAGTCTATGAGGTGACTGCATTTCAACGTTGGGCCATTATTAAGACATAATTCTGCTTTGCAATCCTTTTGCAGATAGCTGGCCTAGGCCTTTCTCTGGACCAGAAGTTCATGCACTTAGCATGTCAGAAATGTCCTCTTCATCCTGTGATCCAGCAACTGCACACATGTTCTCACCATGTGACCAGTTATACACCTGTAGTGCAACAAAGGTGCCACGTTTAAATGTGCTTTGGAAAGTTGGTGGGTATCGGTCTATGGATTTTATTGCTCTGTGTTTCAGGCTGAAGGTAGTTGATACTAAGTTGGGTGCCTGGCTGAAAAACAGCTTCTATGTGTTTACTACCAAGCTTAGTAATGTCAAAGTCTCACTGAAACATTCAATTGTGACTATTCTTTAACCATTGACATGTGCCCAGCGTGCTTTTGGTTTATCCCACCTAGCAACACTACCAGAAAGGAATGTCTGAGCATGTTTCAGGAGACAACTTGAAACACAAACCCTCCGCAGTAAGCTGTATAAACCAGATGATCCTGTTATCAAGGGATATCACTTAGATGAAGAGAGATGGGCTATACAATGCTGTTTGCCCTCACAACCAAAGGATCAAGTTTGGGCTGCATGATCTGCTAGTATAGAAGAAGCCTGTGATACTAAACGCTTAAACGGGAATGAACATAAATCAGATTAATTATAAAGAATTGTCTTTCTTATGTTCCTAAGTGCACACTAGAGCTTTTAATAAAAGCAATAGTCCTGATAAATACTTATAAATCTTAATCTTACTCTAAATGAGAGCTAGGACAGTTGTGGCACCACTGCAAAAACCTCTTTGCAGACAACTAGCAAGACCTCCACTGACCATGGACAGTTACCAATATCAAAGCCTTTTACTAATACTATATGGAGTTTCTGCTAACAATCCTTCCTATGTGGACTGGTGTTTGTCAGTTGAAAGCTTTTTAACCCCTCAAATTTTTATCTATATCTGACCCTGGCCTTTTTATATCAGCACAAACTAGTTTCTGAGAGACAGTGTGAGGGGAAAAAAACTTGCAAGGATGCTTCCATTGGAAATTATTAACTTCAGTATTTCAGTGTAATTGATTAAAGAACATCAATTAAGGGAGTTTAGATTATGCTAAATGCTGTGAAAAGGTGACAAAAGTCAGGAGTTTTTCTAAAGGCATTGTAATGACTTACCAGAAGCAGTCAGCAAACTGAACCTGCAAAAGAAAGTGAAAATAGCAGAAAAGATACTGTCAGTTACAGTGGCTAACTATAGTAAGTGGCATGACAGCTTGTCTCATGTTTGGCTATATAGCCTCCCTGAGTGCTTTCTAAGGCTGAAACTGGATCCCTGTCCAGCTTATGCTGCAAAGGGCACTCAAGGGGCTGGTAAGTGATAAAACAAATCTTTGAGTTAATTACATATTGTTCCTTGTATATTTGTAGTTACTGAAGCCTGTCTTCCTACAGATGATTTTTTTTTTTAATTTAAAAACTGAAATTTATGTACATTTTCCCCACATCTGTACTCTCTCCATTCTCCTTTTCCTCCTAACTCCCAGCTGATTCCCAGCTGTGCCCATGGTGACTGACTTGCCACATGAAAATGCTGAATGACTAACCTGCAAACCACAAAAGAAATACCATTTGAATTCAGACTTAAGCCTTTTTCTCATCAGAGACACTAATTTTATTTCTCTCATTTCCCTGCCATCATTTCTCATCAAAGTTTTGGGACTAGAATAACTCATTTAATATGATTGAAATTAAACCTTAGATTTAAAATCTACTGCAATGAGGGAAGTAACAGACAGAGAAGTCCCATAATAATCTTTTTTTTGGAAAACAACCTAGAATATTCTTTTTCCTCCATGCCCAGGAGGAATAAATTCCATTTTCTTTTCTTGGCAGGAAATCTGAAGTGCCGGAACAGATTGATGTTGAAAAGCCATGAAATTGATTCTCAATCAGCTCTTCTGCTGGATCATTTTAGCTATAGTCCTGGTATTTAAAAAGTCATCAGGAGGATATGTTTTGGCACTAAGTCAGGTGTACATGACGACCTGAAATGGCATTGCCTGGCCTTTTCAGGATTGATACAGTTGCACAACTTTTCACAGAAGAAATGCCTCAATTGCACACCATATTTGTTTAAATTTCAGTAGAATGTAACTACTGTCATCAGGAGTCTATACAAATGACTTCAAAAATCCTGTTTACAGTACGGTTTTACTAGTATTGACATTTCAGTATTCATTATTTGGTATGAAAGTTATGTGGGGTCTCAGAAAACAGGACCTCTGCCTCAGTACTGTGTCTCTCTCTCATAGATGGCCTGAAAGAAAGAGACTAAGAGAAGTGTGCTTTCATTCTTCACATCAGTCTCTAGGCAACAAAGAGCTGAATTATGGCTACTGAATAGCACATTATCATAAAAGGCTTAAATTTTAGGAATCCCATAAATACTGTATGTTTACATACAAGGTAGATCATCTGTACTCACTATACATAGATGTATGTATGCATATGAGTATGTACAAATGTATAAAGTGTGTGTGTATATATAGATAGATACGTACATAAAGGTACATATGTTAGTGTGATTCTAGTATAAAAAGGTATTTATAACACATATAGGTACGATGCATATTACATGCCTAACATGCATATACCAGAACAATTATTATTTCCTGTGGCTTCCACCATATGTGTGCATATATAGAGAGAGATATGTGTGCATGTGTGTGTATGTACCTATATTTACATGAAAATACATGTTTAGATGACTGTTAAGTCCACCATGCTTAAAGTACATACATTCAGACCTCAAATAACAAAGATCATGTGGTTCTGTTTTTCTGGCTAAGCCATTGCATACTGATGTCTAATCTGTTTCGGTTTCTTGCAATGTCTCTATAACATTACCTCTAAACTACCAGAGAGTGTTTTGAGTCCTATTTTCCCAGCTGTATATGAGCATGGTTGTAAATAAGCGCAAAGGCAGCAATCCTGGCGCTGGTAGGTGATAATATGCTGGCTTGAAGTCAGAGCACATCCAGTGTGGCCTTAAGTTTGTTCTTTCATTAAGGATACAAGGGGATCAAGTAGGAGATGCCATCCACTTCATTTAAGAACTCTGAGGGTTTACTGACTTCTCCTCCACTTGAAAAGGCAAACATTTCTCCTCTCTGACTGTTATCACCCAATTTAGCTAAAATAAATTTTCCTTCACAAGAAGGTAAGTGGGAGAGTTGGTGGTTTGCATGGACTGAGTCACTGCTCCTGTGGAGAAATCCCACATGAAATATTCAGGGAAATAGGAAACATGAAAGAGAACAGTCAGAAAAGCAAGCTCTTTATGGACATCTATAGATGGAGGAAAGCAACACTTTTTGCTACTTGCCAGTATTTAGTGAGGTTATATCTATCTTTAACAAACTGGGTTTTTTCCTAATAAAACAGTAACAGTTTCATTCTCAGTTTCCACAAAAGCATCTATCCCTCCATATTCTTGCTCTTTCACTACAGCACAGCAAGATAAGGCAGTAAAGCCTGTATTAATGACCAAGAATCTACAGCTGTTTCAACCCAAATATTAAGAAGGTTCCAAGGCAGCCTAATAGACAACAGGCATGATTCTGCTATCACTCTCCAACTCATAGTTTGTAGACCATTTTGTCAAAACATCCTTAAGATGTTTTTAACTAGTTTACAGAAATGTGGACAGTCTTTCCTTATTTCAATCAAAACTTTAATGTTCCTTCAGAATGTATCTAGTTTCCTGAGGAGAATCTCTGCATGGGCTCCTTAGATATGTTCAGATTTCAGCTGAGATGCCAAGCCAAGAGAACCAGTGCAGTGTGCTAAGATCCGGTGATAAAAATTATTAGAGAGATACCTCCACCCAAATTAAGGTTCAAACGAGACCGTATGTTCAAGTCAATAGCATGGATTTTTATTTAACCGTAAATGTGACGTAAAGAGGCAGAGATAGAAAAAAATAGGAGAAGAGAGTGGGAGGAGAGAATGAGAGTGACAGTGAGACAGATTAAGTAGAAAAAATATCCCCACTCCATGCAGCCTGACAGTATCCCATTGGTCCTTTTCTTCTGGTCTTCTTGGTGGTGAGGGTCCCAGTCTTGTCAAAGTGATGGTCTTGATCCATCAGGAGTGGGGGAAGCCCATGAAATACAGAGTCCTCTGGGTTTATGTTCACTCAGGTCCAGGTGGGAACACCCAGGTACCTCTCCCGGGGCAGGGAGTTTTATACTGGATGATGTAATACTTTAGATCACGGGACACTTGGAGAGTCTTTGGTGGTTTATGACATTAAAACGCTAAGTCCTTATAGTCCTTACAGCTGCCTCTTACATGAGCGAAGTTGGACCATTCTGTTCAGTCCAGTTCTGGACCGTTATGACCCATCAGCAGAGACGAATACCTTCAAGCTACATGTGAATGTGCCAGTACTGTCCCAGAGGTGCATTTTCACAGCTGAGCCACTTGGGTAAGCACCTTGGCATGATAAAAAGCATTATTCCACCTCATAGGATTTGCCTCTTATAGCCTCTTCCCTTACCTTGCCCAACATCTGACCATAGCCTCTGGTGATGGGTGGTTAAGCTGTAGATTGTTTGAGCAATTAACCAGTAACTGTCTCTCACCCACTGAAGGAACAGAATGGGGAATAGGAAAGTGCTACCAAGCCCAGAGGTTTAATGAATATGTAATTATTTACAGATAGCAGATCAGCCCAATTAGGCAAGCCAAAGAGAGGTCTCCAGCCTGGACTTTTGATCACTCTGCTGTGACATAAAAGACTGCTCTAACTTCCACTCTGCCTAATTGGAAACAAGTGTCAAGCCTCCATATGTGAAGGTGGGATCCATTTTCCCAGCCAGACTACATGTGCCAGCACTGGTCATCCCTCAAACTGTCATCACTTGACTATTTAGGGCTTACTAAGTAAAATCAAAAGCTTAAAATGCTACCTGAAAGCCAGAAGGAAACAATCCCAGTCAGGAAATAACAGGACTAAATTAGCAATAGGTTTTGTTACAGTGGCAAGAGCAGGAGGTCTGGCTTCAGGACTCAGGGCCAGCTAAGAGCTGGAGCAGCTGAGGCAGCCCCCACCCCATTGGGAATGCTGGCCCATGGCCCAACCTGGTCCGTGACAGCAGCTTTTCAATTGTGGCTCTAATGGCTGAGCTACACCCCCCACAGCACCACAGCCCTGCCCTGGTCTGCCAAAGGGACTACCTGCAAACCCATGGCCTGGCCTCAGCCCATCCCTGTTGTCCCAAATATGGTTCTACCTGGTGTACAAGAAACCAATTCACACATGGAGTCAAGATGTTTGCTTATTATGTCTGCACACATTCTCAGAATATTAGCTGCCCGCTTTTATGCAGTTCAAACAGTGAAAGATCAACATTTCCCATATGGGAAACAATCTAAAGATATAGCAATGGGTGATACATTCCTTCAGCTCCATTTTACCATGCATGGTCTGTAGAGAAGGGGCTTATGTGAGTAAGGAGTGATTGCAGCAGGGTGGGTATTTCACTGTGTCAAAGACTATGGGTGAACACAAAGTTCAAGTAAAATTCTTCTTTGACTTCAGCAGCAGCTCATTACAGTGCTATCTCCTTGCTGAATTGGATTTATAGTGTCATCTTGCTCTTGCTCCTTAGGTTGTGGCTCCTGGTTTTTACTAGATATCTAGAGATCAAGTAAATTATTTGTACAACAGCCCCAGGGAGGAGCCTGGTGTCCTATGGAACTGGGGGTGTCCCAATGCCCCCCTCACTGCCCTGCTCTGGAGTGCAGTAACACCTTTCAGGGAAGACATGATGGTCTGCAGAGAGCTGAGGGACTGCAGGTGTCAAGTGGGTGACTACTGCACCCACTTCCCCCACTCTGCACACTGCTCATGCCTAGGGCAGGGTGGACACAAAGACAGGTGCCCTCCAACAGGGCCACTTCAGATGGTGGGCAATGGCTAAAAGCTGCTCTATTTGATTTTCCCTTGTAATTCACTGGGCCTGTGCCCCGGAGAGCAGCCAGGCTGGTGCTGTTTAGCTCCTTGCTAAGGCACAGTGTGTTTGTGTCATTTGCACACAGCTTATGTCGCACAGTGACAAATCTGCACAGAGCCACTACCCCCTCTCAAACACTCAAAGAAGCACTTGTAAGTCATGCAGCCAGATCCATTGGCTGGAAAACTGACTTGTAAATTGCTTCCAGGACAGTTAGCAAGAGTCACGACCACTTAACTGAGCAGTGGCTCTGGCACCTCACGGCTCCTGGTGAGCACTGCGTGTGGCAGTGTGCGTGACAGGGGCCTCGGCAGCCACACTCAGGAGGTGAGCTCTCAGCTTGCCCAGAGCTGCTCAGAGCAAGCAGCAAAGCCTCAGCTTTGGTGAGAAAATTATCTGCTTCAAACAGGGCAGAGCCCAGCATCAGGAGAAGATTTCTGAGGAGACGTAGTTATTTGCATTAAATTAGGGAAAAGGGAATGGCCTGTGGTAATCCACATACTGCATCAGGTCAGGGATTGCATCCTAATGGGTACATTTAGTTGAGATAATAATGACAAAAAACTGAATAGTACAAAATCAAGGGGAAAAAAAAAGAAGGGATTGTTTATTATAATCATGCTCTTGAGAGTCTAAATTTCACACCTATGAAATACACTTCTTTTAAAGATCATCATTATAAAAGCCAGAATTCTACTTGATCCTTGATGTCTTTAGTCTCTGGGTTGTTATTATGCAGGTTTTGTAGAGGCAACTGTCTCCTGAGTGTCACCTGCTTCCCTTCAACATCAATGAAGAAATTTCCTTGTATGTTATGGAGATCCCATTGTGGCCCAGAAGGGAAATGAATCACTGTTCATAACAATTATTTGGCTCTGAGGAAGACCTATAGCTCTGCAAATCCCCTCCTTGCACTCTTGCCTTGTTCCTGTCTGCCACCTCGTGGCCCTAAAAGTTTAATTCCACTTTAGTTAAAGCCACTGTCCCAGTCTGACATGCAGCGAAGCACCAAGATATTGTCCACCCCACATTTATGAGATTATTCCCTCCCAATGTTCAGAGTCACCTTGTGTCATTTCCCCGGGAAGTGGTGGAATCACCATCTCTGAAGGTATTTAAAAGAGGTATAGATGTGGCAGTTAGAGACATGGCTTAGTGGTGAACTTGGCAGTGTTAAGCTAACAGTTGAACTGGATGATCTTAAAGGTCATTTCTAACCTAAATGATTCTATGATTATGTGTTAAGAACACACATGGTAAGAGGGTTCCAGCCACTTCCAGAATTTGCTGACAAGTCTGAAGTAAAATGTTCCTGTCAACAAGTTGGAAGATGTTCAGACTGAGAACAGGAGACTAGATTGGATTAGAAATATGTTTTATGGGCAATGCACCAAACCAGAAATTAAATCTTGTCTAGAATAACTGGGTTTTTTTTTTTTTTTTCCTTTTGCAATTATTTCTGAAGGGAATGATAAAGTGATATAGAAGTGGAAGTGATCATGTCTAGTAAGGAGAAACCAGGAGCAGCCACAGGCAGACTTGGAAACACTGAATAAGGGTCAGCAGAGTTAAAAGGGCTGTGGTACAGGACATAAGCAGAGGCTACCCAAGGCTTCACAGCAAGTAAGACAAAATTGAATTTGCTACTTCAAAAACGAGGACAGCCCACAGCTGTCATGGAGAACAAAAGGATGGATGGAAAGGGCCATAGCAGCAACAAAGAGCTCTGTCCCACTTTCAGAGGAGAGTCTTTAACGTACACCAGACATCGCAGTAATGGCTGGGACTGTACAGCTGTGTGCTTAGCCATGCAGAGAGACTGCCTCTCCTCAAACACACCACAGCTACAACACCATACCTATGGCTGGCTCCGGCTCAGCCACAAGAAGTATTGGACATCAGCAGAAGATGTGGCTCTACAAAGAGTTTATTGCATCCAGCAGCATGCAATCCTACACACCAGTCTGCTTTATCCCAGCTAGAGACATTTGAGATTCCTGGAGAGCTTTTGGCATCAGATCCACGGGTCTTGCTTGCTTCTTAGCAGTGGGAGCTTGCACCATCCACACAGGCCAGTGTCAGCTAAAGTTATTGAAGAAATCCTTTTCCTTTACACGGCAGGCAAAGACTGAGGACAACTCATGTCTGTAGGGACTGGATTAATGCAGACAGTGCACTGAAACCAGAAATATACAAGTTGAATGCTTTTTAGATTAACATTCTGGTGAAAAAATAAAAAGGCAGGGAAGAGAAAATCCCTTAAAGTCTTTGCAGTGAATTTAATAGCTCCGATATTTACACTCATCCTCCATGATAGCATGTCTAGCAGAAGAAAATATTGCTAATATTATACAATAAGGCATTTGGAAGTTAGGAAAGGCCAGCAATGAAGCATCATAACAGTTATTAATTACATGGTGGCATATTTACTTCTGAGCAATGTCCATGACAATCGTCATTCAGACCCCTTATAACAATAGGAGGTTGTTCCTTAGATCAGTCTTCCCTTACTTTTTCTGTAAGGCAAGGACTTTGCAATATTTAGAAATATTTCTGCAGACCAACAAACCCACAGCAGCTTTAATTTATAAGAGCAATGAATGATTATTAGGTATTTTCTCTTTAGTCTTGTTTCTGTGGACAGATGTATTGTTTTAAATAAAATATCTTCATGGACTATGGTCCAATAATTTCTCATATTTCACAGCCTTCCAGATTGACTGAATTTTAGGCGAAAAGGTAGTTTTGTAGATTATTCTTACCTCATGCTACAGAATGAGAGAAAATAATGTGATGACTTAAGTAGTTGGGTCTTCCTCTATCTCTGTCCCAAAGTGGTGCTAAGATAATTAATTAAATGAAGCTTTCTGCAAGGAGGCCCTAGTCCCATGCTCTTCCTAACATGTAACATTGTTGGGTGAATTCAGTCACAGAATCACAGAGCAATTCAGGCTGGAAAGTACCTCATGAGATCTCTAGTCTGACCGCTGCTCAAAGCTGGTTTATACTAATATTAACCTGTATTACAGCTGTAAATACATAAATAGGTTCCCCAGAAGCCATTCCTGAAGCTCCTTTTGACATGCATTCAGTGTTTACATTTGCATGAGCCACTGTAAAGTGTTACATTATCCTGCCTCTGGATGTCAGCATTTGCCTTCATTTGGAGACATTCATAAACTGTCCTTAAAATCGCTTGTCTCTAAGGAACAATGAAGCCAGACAGATTCCAATTCTCATTCTGAATTTGACTGAACAGTTTGATCTGGCTTATGAGCATTTTCAAGACAGCTGGAATAATCAACCTGAATCAGAAAATTATATTCTCTGTGTGACTGAGAAGGAATTTTTTTCCAGGATTTCACTTCTAAGATATAAGGGAAAGGGAGATTCAATCCTGAATTTACCCTTTTTCCCTAATCTTCAGACTGCAAGCCTTGAGCAAGAAACAAGAAATGAGAGGAAATAGAACAGGTTCAAGCAGCTGCTGTGCTACCCACTTACAGATGACACACTATCAGATGAGCAAAAGTTATACACAGCTTTCTATTTCAAGCTAAAGCTTACCTCTGGAGACAAGATCTGTAGGAGGCTGCATTATTGCAGCTGTCATTATGGCCAGGTGGTGGGGACAAAAGCTATAGAAAGGCCATTTTGCTCTTCATCAATGTGAAGAGTCAAGGCAGTCATGGGGAGGGAGAGCAGGAGAGTAAAGAGAGAACAGAGACTATTTAAACAGAAGGACCATAATGCCTGTCCAACACAGCAAACCTTCAGTCTCTCTCCTGGTGCACACAGTAAGCTTTCATATCCTGTGGGGCCACAACGTGGCTTCTGTAGGCTCATAGAGCGTTCTTCATAACATCCAACTCCCAGAGACACACAAAATATTTGAAGGAGCTCAACACCTCTTGCAACCAATTCTCTGCTTTTCTGTAGCTCATGGAATGTGAGCCCAGAGGCATTGCCAAAATTTCTCTAGATCTCAGGAACTGGGTATAAGCATGTCCTGTAGAAATCTGTCTGCCAGGACTTTTCTTCTTATTTTGGGACTTTTAGACACATAGAATCATACGATATTTCAGGTTGGAAGGGACCCATAAGTATCATCAAGTTCAATTGCCTGCTCCTTGCAGGACTAGCCAAAATTAAAAAAATATGAGTGAGATCATCCTCCAGACAGTCCTTGAACTCTGGCAGGCTTGGTGCCATGATCAATTCCCTGGGTAGGTTGTCCCAGTGATCGACCACTTCCTTAGTGGAGAAACTTTTCCTGATGTCCAGTCTGAACCTTTTCGGACACAGCTTCATTCCGTTCCTTATGTCCTATTGCTGGTTACCAGAGAGACATCAGCACCTCCAACTCCACTGCCCTCCCTGAGGAAGCTGCAGACAGTGCTAAAGTCACCCCTCAGCCTTCCTTTCTCCAAGCTGTTCCAACTAAGTGACCTCAGCTGCTGCTTGTAACTCTTGCCCTTGCAGACTTTCACCACCTTGGTGGCCCTTCTCTGAACACTCTCTAAAGCTTTATACTATGGAGTCCAAGCTGCACACAGCACTTAAGGTGGGGACACACCACAGGGACAATGACCTCCCATGACCAGATGGCAACGCTGTGCTTGAATCCAACAGTATAATGTATAATCTCCAATGTAAAAAACAAACAACAAAGACCCCACCACAAAATCTCTGTAAGGAAGTTATTTAGCTAAGACTGAGTTTCCTGAAAAAATAGAAATAAGTGATAATTCATGCATGCAAATCAGAACGTCCTGTCCTGTGTGGATTTATATTTATACCATCAAACATTAACAAGTTCAATCTGACAAACACAGTATAGTGTTAGAATGCTGCCTCCTGAAGCATGACATACAGCTTTATGCTGGAATTAATGAAATTTTATTCAATTTTTATTCTTTGCATTCAGATGTGAGCTAAGACAATAAATGCCTTAGAAAGAGTGAACATTCAAAAGCCCATGTTATCTTGTGTACTGAAAGACACTTGTTTTCAGATCAGATTTAATGTAGGACACTTACTGAATAACTCAGTCAGGCATAGTTGTTTTGTCTACATAAATCTTCCAGAAGAAAGATTCAAATTAAAAAAAATAAATAAACAACAACACCAAAACCCTGAAATTTGTACAGGAGGAAATCCATGCCTTGCTAAGTGTAGTCTGATTTAAAACTTAAGATTGTGGAGCAATATTATTATAGCCAAATTTGCTCCCTTTTCAATCACTCACTAAGCTGGTTTGGATTTACAGATGCTTTTATAACTCCCACGTGTAATAAAAATGGTGTCAATGTTCCTTTATTATTAAGATCAACCATGAAGATACTTTCCCACTATGCAGCTGTCTCTGACTTTTTGAACAAATTTAGAGATCACTTAGGAGAAGTGAGTGTAAACAAGGCTACAGAACTAGATGAGATGTGTTTGTGGCTACTACAAGAGCTGCCATTTGCTGTTGTAAGGCCACTCTAAGCCATCATTGTAAGGTCATGGAAATTAGGTGAAATTCCCAGTGACTGTAATAAAGGCAAATGTAGCACCCATTTTCAAAAGGCAAGAAAAGAAAGAGGGTAGCCTCTTCACTTCATATCTGTCCACAGGAAAATTTGGAGCCAAACTTTCCTGGAGGACATTTCCAGTCACAGAAATTTGACTAGGAGCAGCCAGCACAGATATAACAAGGGTACATCACACCTGACAAACCTGATGGCTCTGTATGATGAGATGAATGGGTCATAGAATAGCTGCAAACTTGTATAAGAGGCTTTAGCAAGGCTTAAGTAGTCCATAATAACCTCAAAGCCAAACTCCAGAGATAGACTGGAAAGTCAAGGTTGCTTTGAACAGCTCTCAGCATCTGCCTGTGTTCATGAATTTATTATCATTTTCTTCAGTAGCAAAGGAGCATAAATACTTACTTTCAATGAGAAAATTAAAGTGAGTTACTACTATTACTAGGTCAGTTCTGATACTCCTCAGTGCATCACAGTGCATGAAAATACAGTCTCTACTGAAAAACAGCCCCCATGACATGCTTGAGGAAAGCCAAACAGCCTGAAAAATGGACGATGATTTAGTGATTGTGACCTATGCATACTTCACTGTCAGCTACTTCTGTCTTCCATTAAGACTTTTTAGATTTCAGGGTGGGGATGGGGTGGGATATTATAGATATATTTGTGGTCTGATAACTGCTACCCTACTTTTCTCTGATTAACTGGGAATGTAAGAGCAGTACTCAGCATTGAATTTAGAACAACCCTATAGCAAGGATGGCCACCACATTATAATTAAATGCTGTTACATATTTTAAAATACAACTTAGTCTAAATACAAAATATCTCGGACATATCCTTCTGCAATTAATAAAATTGCAAATAATATACAGAGCTGATGTGCTTATGATAGAAATAAAAGTGCTGCTATAACAAACTGGCTGTAGACAAAACCAGTTCAGAAGAATCAGTAAGAAGATTCTCTGGGTGAAGTTATCTTCAGATCAGCTCACACTGCAGAACCCACATGAGGAGCTATCAGGTTCAGAGGTCTCTGTGTTACCCAGCACCTGAACAAAAGGGTTAAATGAGGAGAGAGATACCATCCACACACCTAAGATTTTATGATTTTTTAGTAATGAATACAGTGAAGGTTGCATGAGGGTGGATCCAGAGATTTTCGTCACAGAACATAAACATTTTGTAGGACGATGAGAAGATAAAAAGAAAACATTTGAAGGGTTCCTGTTTCCCATCAGTGGAGAAGGAATGATGAAAACTTCTGGAAACCTTGGAAAAACCAGCAGGCAATTCTATGGCTTTGTTTTCACTGTGGTGTTAGAAATTATTTTGATTACTGAGATGGACTACAGTTTTTGCACATAACTAACATCTTTGATCTAAAATGCAATTGCTGACAGGTAGAAAGTCAGATCAGTACTCAACTTTTCTAACTCTCTTTTCTCTCTTTGTCTGGTTTCTTTGAAGTTCAGTAAAATATTCCTAGCATGCCATCATCATCACTTCATATAAAAAGCATAGGAATACAGACTAGTCATGACAAATTATAGATAAGAAATATTTTCTTTCACACAGACTGCAACTTGAGGTGAGGTATATCCATCTACCTGCCTGGCAAAAAGGTACATTTTTTCAGCTTTGTATTTTTCTAATGTACTAATAAAATAGGAGGGGAAATTTACTTCCTGATAATACTCATGAAGCATCACTAGGACTTCACAGCAGTATTTGGTATCAGAGGAAAACATATACTTCATTTCCCTTAATTCTAAAGGGACTGGGAAAATAGAAGGTTAAGTAAACTTAATATTTCCTTGAAGGAAAGAGGATTTTTGTTTCCTCATTACTTTGTTTCTTAACTGTACAGTAAGTACCTGCCTTCTTTGTATACATACACCTTCATTAAACTCATAATATTGTCATATGTTGTTTTACAGTTTGTGCTTTGTGGACATTTAGAACATTTTGTCTCTCACCTATCTTATTTTAAATGTTTGGTTACAGTAGCACCAAAGGCACTTTGACTGATTCATAGAAGTGCATAACTTCTAAATATGGTAACAAGTTTCCCAGCTTTCTCAACAGCAAGAGATTGAAGTCTCCAGAAAAAATCAGGTTTTCTTTCTTCTTTAGTGTGTAAACAGTATAAATCCAATCTAATGCTGAGACTGACCGCCGGAAGCTGATAGGAGCAGCTGAGGGAGCTGGGGGTGTTTAGTCTGGAGAGAAGAAGGCTCTGCGAGACCTTATCACTCTCTACAAGTACCTGAAAGGAGGTTGCAGTGAGGTGGGATTCAGTCCCTTCTCTGAAGTAACAAGTGATAGGACAAGAGGAAATCACCTCAAACGGTGTCCAGGGAAATTTAGATTTGATATTAGGAATCATTTCTTCCCTAAAGGGATTGTAAAGCATTGGAACAGGCTGCCCAAGGAAGCTGTTCAGTCACCATCACTGGAGGTAATCAAAAATGTGTGGCACACAGGGACATGGTTTAGTGGCGGACTTGGCAGTGCTGGGTTACTGGCTGGACTTGACAATCTTACAGTTCTTTTAAAACCTCAACTATTCTATGATTCTCTTTCAAATAAAATGAGTTCACAGAGCAGAAGATCATATTCTAAAGATTTCATTCCATGTCAATAACATCAGCTGGGATCTGAGTCAAACTGGAATACGAAAACTTTGTAGGGCTACTATCGTCACGGAGGTATCAGATGCAGTTCAGTGGATGTGAGACATTGAAACACATCAGACTGACAGCTTTAGAAACTGAAATCCTTGCTCTTCCACTGAAATATATGATAAGCCATGACTGAGGAAATGTCTCACAAGCATGGTTCACTTATCCAAACAAGTGATCCTCTTCGTGACAAAAGGCAGTTGTTTATATCACCTCCACTGAGATTATCAGCAAGCGTGTCTGTTTTATCCTTTCTCTCTCTGTCATAATACAAGTTCTTCTGGTACTGTATAAGCACAAGTGATTAACTTGTTTCACTTACTTGTTCTTTTATCTTCAGTCATTGTGTTCCATCTAAAAAGTTAAATTACTTTTTAGACTCTTTGAACCCAAGTCTTTTAGTAGTTTGAAAACAAGAGACAAATGTTTTAATCTTGGTCTAATTTTCTGTGAGAAGCCAGCACCGAGTTGAAACTTGTTTGATGTGTTTTTAACACCAATTGCCACTAATTCCGTAGTAGTATGTACCAGCTGGACCTTCCCAAGCTCTGGGGGCTTCAGATCATGTAATGGATCATGGAACTACATCAGAGCTGTAGAGAAGCAGAAAAATGTGAAAAACAGAATACAGCTGGAAATGGTTGAGACAATGTCAGTGAAGAATCTTCAGCAGCAATCTTCACTAGGGGACTGAATTAGGCAGTCACAGGTATACTGCTTCTAACAAAAAATACTGGACAAAGACTGTCCAGAATTGCTCCGTGTCTGCCCATTTTTCATTCACTGGCAGGCTGTATGTTAATTTTTCTAACAGTCCTGTTGGCATGTGCTAAAGCTCAGATAACTCTATTATCAACTGTTAGTACATATCCTAATCTATGTGCAGGTAGGAGTTAAATTGGTTTATAAAGAAACAGCTAATTTTCATACTATTCTCTAAGTAAAACTTTCAATCACTATCTGGTTTATTGTTGCCTCCTGGGAGTATGCAAACAAAATTACCAAATTATTCTGAATTTCTACTAACTCCCTTAAACAAGGCTGCAATATCACATGATATAGAGGGGTTAAGGAGGAAGAAAACTGATGTCTTTCCTCTGCCCTTTGAAATAAAACCGTCTTCTCTTTGCACCACTGATGAAGTTTGAATTCCATGTTCTGGTCTGAAGCCAACTCCTCAGCTTCCAGTGAATGGATATATATTTATCTTTGATCAGTTTTTCTGTGAACCTGTTCTAGAAGGAGGAGCCTTGGGCAACAGCTGAATGTATCATAGAATTATAGAATGGTTTGGGTTGGAAGGAACTTTGAAGATCATCTATTTCCAACTCCCCTGCCATCTCTCATGAGTTTCTCAGACAGGACTATAATTTGTGGTGTACAGCTTGAGAATATGAACCCCTTTCCAACAGCGCATGAAAAGACCTGCAGATGGTGAGAGCTAGACCAAAGGTATTCCAAAGAACAGAAAGCCTCTGTAGCCTATGAATACCTGTTGTTTTTTTAAAACTCATTAAAAATGCTTCATAAAAAAATATATAAAATCTCCAGTGTGAAATGTACGTGTTCAAACTAAGCACACTGTGATGTGTTGTCCTTGGCTGGTCACCAGATGCCAAGGGAGTCACTCCATCACTCTCTCTCCTCAATAGGATGGAGGGAGAAGAAACAGTGAAAAGCTCATAAGGTGAGATAAGGACAGGAAAATCATTTGCCAGTTACCATCACGGGCAAAACAGACATGACTTCAGCAAAATTAATTTCATTTATTGTCAGTTAATAACAGTAGGAAAGTGAGAAATAAAAACAGAATTAAAAACATCTTCCCCTCCGCCATCCCTTCTTCCCAGGCTTAGCTTCACTCCTGACTCTTACTTTCTCTGCCCCGAGTAGATTGGGGGGATGGGGCATGCAGGTTGGAGTTAGTTCACAACTGATAACTTTGCCCCTGCTGCTCCTTCCTCCTCATGCTTTTCCTGCTTCAGCATGGGGTAAATCCTACAGGATACAGTCCTTCAGAAACTTCTCCAATGTTGATCTTTCCCACAGACAACACTCCTTTGGGAACAAATTGCTCCTGTGTGGGCCCTCCGCAGGTCCTGCCAGAAAACCTTCTCCTGCATGGGTCCTCTCCCGTAGGCCACAGCTCCTGCGTGGAGTCTTCTCCTCTGTAGGGTTCCCATGAGCCACAGCTTCTCTCAGGGCACATCCCCCTTCTCTCGTGTCAGGTCCTCCATGGGCTGCAGGGCAACAGCGTGCAGCACCACGACCTTTTCCATGGGCTGCAAGGGAATCTGTGCTCCAGTGCTCCTCCCCCTCCTTCTTCCCTGACCTCGGTGTCTGCAGGACTATTCCACATTTTCTCACTCATCTCTCACAGCAGCTGTGCAGCACTTTTTAACCTTTCTTAAACACGTTATCACAGAGGTGCTACCAACAAAGCTTAAAGGACTCAGCTCTGGCCAGTGGCTGTTTTGGAGCTGTCTGGAACTGGCTCTGTCTAACGTGGGAGACGCTTCTGGTACCCTCTCACAGAAGCCATCCCTGTAGCCCCCTGCTCCCAAAACCTTGGCACATAAACATACATACCACTGTTAATAACATCTGGCTTAGAGATTTATTCTCAGCTCCCTTATTCATTGAATTCTCTGGCAAAATTGCTGCCTATCTGTCCTGGTTGTAATCCAGCACAGTGTTTTGAATAGTAGTAGTTTTTTCCTTACAACAAAAACAATCCTATTATTATTATTGTTATTCCTTTAAAGTCATCATAAGATGTGTTCGCTTCAGTGAGCACTGTGATCTGTGTACATTTTGTATTTTATAAAAATAGGCTACCCTCTTTTCCCATTGCTGCATGGAGGCTGCCTGAAGATGAGACTGGCATAATAAGGTCAGCACTGTTGGGTAGTGTAACAAACTTGTCAGTAAATGTTAGTATCAAAACCAGCATTTCAAAAACCTTTTCTTTATTCTTCTCACTTCTTAAGACATGCAGTTTCATGTGCCACCATTTGCTATTTTCAGCCAAAAAAATATACACAGATTTAAAAAGAAATGTAATTTAAACATCATTTAAAGCCCAGAAAATATTCAGAATCTAGTCTATTAGAAGGAAAAAGTATAGGCAGCTCTATATACTTAATTTCCTGTGCATACTAGCAATAATGTCTTTTGGGGTAAATTTCTGACATATTTATCACTATCATACCTAGGAACCATGGGTTAAATCCTTGACCATGTAGAAATCCTCTTTTTGACGCTTCAGTGGAAGATTCACTGTTACAGAAAAATGTTATGCAAATCAGATTACATTTTCCTGCCTTAGGGATTCCAATCCTTCTGCCCATTGGCCATGCCAACATTCTCTATACAGATACAGTAGAAAATCCCAGAAAAAGAAGCAATAAAAATAATAAAGTAATGAAAACCTTACAGCATAGAGAAAGAGAAAAGAGATTAATTTGCTGGGGAACGAAATGAGAAAGGTACCAATAGAAGGACAAAACCTGGGAAAAAACATGCAGATGAACTAGTCACACTTCTATATTTTCTAAAGATAAGCATTATATTCACAATTATAAGCAAAGAGAAAGCTCATGGTTCCAGCTGTGGGTTTTTGCATCATGTTCAGCCCTTGGTGTGAGCAAACTTGAATCTCAGGCATGTGTTATGTGAAATGTGGTGCCTGCATACAAATTTACCGCACTAACCAAGGAACAGAATATGTGAAATTCTTTGTGGTGTATCAGCTCAGCTGTCCGTGGTGACACTGAGCTCACATTGTCTGCACCCCAGAGTTGTGGAGAACATGACAGTAAATCAGTGCTATTAAACATTGATGAGAGGTGCACCATGGTATATATTCACACTAATATAGTTATCCAGGTACTACTTGGCTTGGAGGAAAGTGGAGAAATCTGGTATGCGGATAGAGCAGGCTCCAGTCTGCTGACAAAGAGCCACACAGATGTACCCACCGATAACCAGGATCCAAACCACTGGACGCTTTTAAAATACTGCTTATAAAATACATTTTCACCTTAGATATTTTCAGGTAATTTAATTTGAACCAATTTGAGCTTTCCCCTTTGATGAAAAAAAAACAGATTTTTCCAAGTGATTCACAGAGGTGGTTGTGGGTAACCTACTGTCTAATCCACCTCCTTTCACTAAGCAACTGGAAGATTTACAGCTGAGCTTCCTGAGTGGGGAGGGAACAGAGGGAATCTAAAAGCGTGTGATGTCACCTAACTCTTTATTCAATAAGTGTAATATTTATTCCACAGTCTCTTCAACAAGTAGATTTATGGCTTTTACATTTGTGGTGGCTTAGCATTCTGACATAAAATTTGCCTTTGTTTATTCAGTCTTGTCTAGCAGTGCAGGATTGCTCTGCAATCTCTGCATTTCCAGATGGTTTAGGGCAAAAGCAAGGTTCTGTTTGGAGACAGCACAGAAAAATTCCTGAGGCAAGAGGTTGCATAGCAATAGGAATAGTGCATGCTCAGTACCGAATCGTCATCCCTGCCTGTCTGTTACTATGGAGATGGCATGGCTGCTCCACGGCTTGCTCTGCTATCTCCACAGCTGCAACAGGAGTTTTGGGAGGGTGAATGTGCACTGCTCCTCATGCCTTTTCTGTCCTTCACAAACACTACAGAGCAAACTGATGGTTTTTCAGTTTGTGCTTAGATCATGGCTTGTTGAAGGACCATGTTAGTGCTGTGTTTAAGAACATCTGTGTCAGTGCATCCTAAGACTGTGTGAAGTTCAAGGGGAAAAAGAAGACATTCTTTAAACACATACACCTCTAAAAATACTACTGTGAATTATCTCATTTCTGCCTAAAAGCCTACAGACAGGATATTTTATCAAAGCATTTTTGAGAACTTCACGTATACGTTCAATTTAACATTGGGGTGTGAAAATCATTATAATTAATGTACAAGCAAATGCACATATATCAAGTATTTTGTATTCTAGGGCTACAGTGAAGAAGAAAGGGAGGGGAGTTAAGCAGCTGATGGCTCCAGGTATGAAAAAGATGCATATGGCAAGGAGCCATCTCTCTTGTTATTGTGCCAAAAACATTTTAGCTAACACATTGAGCAGAAAAGCAGGTCATAGGATGATTTCTTTTTATGCACAGCACTTGACAGGCTGCACTTGTTCAGAAGCATGTCTGCGTTTTTGAAAGGCATTTCATATTTCAAGATTGGAGAAGCAGTTACAACCCTTTGTATAAAAAGCACATTTAATGTGTATGTGAAAACTTCAATAATAATCTCAAGTACTGCTTTAAACACCCATAGTCCAGACCGTTTTTTCTTAACCAGGACTACTAAATATTCAGTTTTTTACACTAAAAAACCAACTTTTTCTTTCCTCTGAATTATCTTGCCTGCTTGGAATTTGAAGAATATCCTTTTTCTTTTAAGTTTTGTCTGAATAATACTTGAGTTCAGATGAAAGGGCTCAAACTACTCTGCATGAGTAGTTGGTACTACATACTACATGATAGCAATGAGTTCTAATCTTTCATCAACAGCCAAAATCTAGCAAGCAGGAAAATCAGATTTTCTCACAGATATGCTCCACAGCCAGAGGTACAGAACTTTTTGAGAAAACATCAGTCCTTCTACCCATCTGCTAAGCAACAGAGCAGCAGTGGAATCACCCAAAAAGCTTCAGAAAGACTATCTGATCAGTTTGCATATTATTTTGTTGATTCTGTTGAATTGTGTTATTTGCCATCTCAGCTGCTGTCATTTACTATGTAGACTCAACCCTCTAAACAACATAAGATGCAAATGATATTTTGCTCATACCTTTTCATTTCTGCAATTAATGTTTTCCTTATACCTTTTCAATTCTGCAATTCACACCATCTACCTTGGAGCACAAGTTTTATGAAGCACGCACACTCTCTGACTCATCTAAGTGAAATACTCAGGTTATGCCATAGATAAAATTTATCTAAGGTAACACTGAGTGGACCTCAGTGTATATATAATACACTTTGCTATGTAATGTGTCTGCTGCTGCTTCAAAGCCTTCTCGACATTACATTCAGGGAGGTGCAAATCACTCAGCTCTTCTATTCGGTGTGTCCAAGGGTGAGTCCATTTCCCATTATCATCAATCACGCTCCTTGCATAAGTGCAGTTCCCGTAAGACTGGAGTCTGGTTTGCATCCCATTAAGACTAATGGCCGCCGCATGCATACACCATGTGCATTTCAGAGGGGGTTTAACCACGGCATTGTCCGGCTGCAGGGCGAGCTGCCAGCCCCGCTGCGCGCCCTGCCCGCGGAAGCGGCGCAGGCAGCGCGGAGGGCGCGGTGCCGGCCGCGGCTCGGGTGCGCTCCGCCGGGCGCT
>VZRN01003245.1:1229884-1254286 GCA_013397935.1 Dasyornis broadbenti | reverse complement strand
AAAAAAAGAATTACTGTGGCAGAACATTAATTCTTATATAAACATCTTTATATGATATTGCCTCACATGGGGTGGACTAGATGGTCTTTCAAGGTCCTTTCCAAACCAAACCATTCTATGATTCTATGAATATTAAAGCAGATTAAAACAGTGTTAATCCCTTTCCAAAACAGACCCATTTTTACATCAAAGTCACTAGAATAAACCAGCTTCCTCCAACATCGGTTCAGTCACCTACTGCCACGATTTTTCCCTGTGATTTTTCAAAGTCTGCGTAGGTTTAAACTAAATAATCATACTTAAGTTGTGGAAGGGTTCTTGTTATTGTCAGTCAGCTTGTTTTAACAGCACACTTCAAGAGATTCCATGCTCTTTCTTGAAAACAGGACAACACCTAGGCTGAAGAAAACAGCTGGATTTCAGGTAATATTCTTTCACCTCTGGAATTACTAAAGTACTTCAAAGAGATTACAGAAAGACAAGATCAAACTCCTGAGTCAAGGAAGCATTAGGACAACAGCTACTTCCACAGGGGGATTGTGAGTCATATCTATGGGGAGCCTAGGAGTTTCGAGACGAGACTTATTAGGAAGACAAATGGGACATGGGAAGCTGTTCTCTGGCTGGCAAGTGACCAGAAAAGAAGGACATGAATGTGATTCACATAAAAAAAAGTAATAAAGCAGTCACATACATAAGGAGCACAGAAAAGCACCTCCTGAGACAAAGAAAACAAGATGGAAATCCCTCAAAACAAAAAAGGGCTACCTAGACTGTAGACATGGAAAATCCCCAGGGAACTGAGGTAAGACAAGAGTGTCTCTAGAGAGTAGGATAGCAATTAACTCCATTGCTATCTTAAGATTTAACAGTTACTTTTCATACTTCTTTTTTTCCCTCTTACTTAGGAGTTTGGGAGTATTTTCTAAAGAGTGAAAAAAGCTGAATGTCAATGTAACCAGTTTTCTACTTACAGTTTTCAAAGCATGTGAGTAGATTTATTTAAAATATAGATACTTTTTCCCCAATCCCAGCTGTGACATTTGCCATGGGACAGATGGCGCTGTCCAAACCAGAATCCACTGATTTATGCCACACAGAATTAAATTACTCAAATACTCAAATACTATCACAGACTTAATGAAAAAAATATGAAAAAATAATTGTTCCTAATTTTACGCTGTATTTTCCTTGATTCAGATCATCTCCTTACAGCTGTTTTTACACCTTTTTCATTTTAAACAATATATATCCTTCACAAAAGGGGTATAGTGCTCCAGAAAAGGACTGACATGTCTGATTCACACTGTCTTTGAGACAGGCTCAATGCAGTTGATAGGAGCATGTTAAGAAAGGGATAGAATTAGTCAACAATCAAATCTTATTTTCATTGCTTGAATATGCTTGCAGAAGAATTTCTTGGAAGGGCAACAAACACTACCATGGCCAAGGCTTTTATACCCTTCAGCTTCATTTATTCATGCCCTGAACTGCTGCTGTTTTCTGCCCACATTCACTCTGAAAGTGTGCAGCACAGTGGGTCTGATTTTATTAACAGGATATTTGGCTAGAAACTCTTTGTGAGATCAAATAATTGCTCTGCAAAGAAGCAGGAGCACTGTTAAGTAGCAGGTTTTCCATTAGCATTCTGCCTAGAACAAAGGTGCAGTTCTGCAAATAAGGACTTAGTGCACGTCTCTTTGTTTTCTGTTTTGGAAAGGGCCCAACAGCCTCATGTTAAGCGTATTTAAACAGCTTTATTCTTTGGATGCAGATGAAAAAGGAAAATATCTTTTACCAGTATGTCCAAGACAGGGTTCTCTAAGAAGAACACAGCTGTTGCTGTGCTATCTCATCTCTTCTCAAAAGGCAAGTCTTTTCTTGTTTAAGCTGTGAAGGAGATTTATCTTTCCTATTGTACTGAAACTGCTGGTCCAAGCTCTGCTTGCTTTCCTGAAGCAAATCAACAGGACTTGTTCCAGGAAGCAGTACTAAAATGATTAACAAAATAATGCTTGTGGGAGGGAACTAATTTTGGAAATTTTTCTTGTTCATAGCTCAAAATAATACGGCAATCAAGAAATCAGCATGTTTCATCTCAAATAGTAACACATGAATCTTAATCTCCGGCTGTTACAATAATCCTTAAAATATTATTTTTTATACTTTTTAGCCTTTAGAGATCATTTCATACTAGCTGATTTTAATATTCTTTATCAACATAGACAGCATTTTGAGATGAGTGAACAACAGCCCAGATCTGTTGTACAATCCAGCATAACTACACAGTGTCTGACAGACAAAAAGTAATAATTAATTTGATTGCAGATACCTTCTATATATATTTTTAAGGATCACTATTATTTAGCCTTATAATTTTCAAGAAGTGAAAATTTTATTGGAAAGGTCTGATAAAAAAAAAAAAAGGTATAAATTTTGCTGAGTTTTGAAGTGTATAAAGAAAATATTTCTTTACCAAGAGGGTTATCAGACCCATCAGACTGGAACAGGCTTCCTAGAGAGGTTGTGATACCTGTCAATATTTGGATAATGCCTTTAATGTCCTTTAGCGTTTGGTCAGCTCTGAAGTGGTCAGGCAGTTGGATAAATGATCATTGTAGATCCCCTTCAACTGAACAAGTTTAGTCTGGTCTAGTCTATATAATTCTTTTATTTGACGAAGAATGCTTTTTATCCTTTTCTTCTATAAAATCTTGATATTTAATGTCAAAGTGTTAAAGTCAAAGTACCTCAGAAGGTCAAAATGTGTAAGTGGGAAGGTTAACTATGCCCAACTCATGAGGCCCAGCATTGCCTGAGTGACAAGGTAGCATGCTCCACTTTGGAGGTGTGGACTCACAAGCAGAGGCACATCATTTTGTGATGTGATTCTGAGTTCTTCGTGGTGCTCAGCGCGCAGTTCAGAAGAGCAGCATGAGATACATGCTGTTCTCTCTGCCTTGATCTGTTGAGAGTATATACAGAAGCTCATTACTGTTACTTTCTTCCTTGATGTTAAGTAGTAAATACGCTACAGGGAGGAAAGGAATAGCAGTGAATTTTTATGGGAACAGGCTATGATCTTGAATAAAATGTAGGCAATACCATCACAGACAGGTGCCCTAGTTTTTGCTGTCATAAGCTTGCACACAGAAATAGCCGGGTTTCCTTTTCTGTGCTATCTTCATAGGAAAATGAAAGGTGAAATTCCCATTTATATTTTAAGTTCCCCATGCCAAAAATGCCCACAGCCATGTGCTTCACAGAGCCACACTCACATTCTGCTGCATTCCACAGTTAGCCCTGCTGAAGTCAGCATAAATAAAGTACATGACCTTGAATGCCAGCCTTTACTCCAACATAAATACGCACTGTCTCATTTGAAATTGACTGGAATTATCTGACTTGTATAAAGAGCTCATATGGAGTTTCTGTACAAACAAGTTTTTGGTTCTGGATGCTATAAAGAATGGACACCTCAATACAGCTAACATCTGTGAAATAAAATACTCTCTCAATTCTTTATTATTTTCAGTTTTGTCGCAAAGCCACACATAATCTTTGCTGTTCAGAAGACCTAAAAAATGGTTCTCTGTAGATTCTTTTCACTTACACTCAAATGATAAATGAGTTTATTGCATCTGTATTTGATGAAACTTGTGATTCTCAGAATCAGTTCAGAAAAAAATGCTTCTAGCAAAACTAGGCTAGAGATTAAGAAGGAAAAGGTGCTCCACCTGATCTGCCATGCTTATTTGCTTTAAGTTCCCCCAATAATTCACAGTCATTTTCTCTTTCCCAGTCAATAGGGAAGGCTGTGATACTGTTTAGTTCTACCACCAATTCCACACCTGGAGTTCGAGTGCACAGAATAAGAAATCACACAGTAATTTTTCCACAGTAATTTTCCATGTGCCCTCTTCTCCTTTAAAAAGTGTGAAGTAATTTAAGAAAGCTTATACTTTGAAGACTGAAAGGCTAATGCCCATTCATTTGAGGGAAACAAACAATTCCAAAGCCAATTACTGGAAAGCTACTGATATACAATAGCTTGTTGATAAGTAAGGTGTTGGTTCACCTTACAACATCTTCTGCATGGAAAGAGTTATGATAAGCTGTATCATTTGGGATAGACTGAATCACTGGTCATATTTATTAAATTTTATAAATCTCAGAATTTTGCACTATATACACTCCAGATTATTATTTGATTTTAAATCTCTAAAGACAGGAAGTAGATAAAGCAGTGTGCATAAGTGTATAAGCATAAATTATCCTCATTCTTCAGAAAGGTTAAATTTACTACAGAGATTCTAAATTATCTTAATTCATTCAAGGAAAATACAAACAAAATATTCCATACAAAAAGGTAACTGAAACAAGTTGTTCAAATTTATCAGCTGAATTACAGGCTGAACTTTTCTAGTCTGGCAGGAGGGTGATGTAATTCAAATCATTTTAGACTGCACTGAAAAATAGCTGCATTAACTAAAGTGACTTTGCATCTATAATAAAAATAAGCATGGAGCTCATCACTATAGCTCAATTAATGCATCTTAGCTTGCTACATTACAGAAGCTTTGTGCCTGGCTCCTTTCTTTTACTAGGATCATTCAAGGACCAATTTCAGTATATGGATTATTTGCTTCATCACCTGTGAAGAAGGAACATGACAGTAATTTTGTACAGCTGTGCACACACAGATTTGACAGTAAGAAGATTCTATTCCCTGATTTTCAGCCTGTGCTGACTGTGGAAAAGAACAACATATCAGGCTGTGAAATTACAACTTTCCATTGTACCTGGTGCAACTTTAGAAAACACGCTTAGAACAGAACCATGGTGATTTCATTGGAGTCAGTCTCTTTTGCCTTTACAAGTAAATACAGCATTAGGTTTGAGCCCTACAGAGTTTTTCAGAAAATCTCTCATTTTTGATCTCTCCATACCAAAGACATTAACCTGTAATAAAAACTAATTCTAAGAGTTGCAAAACAACTGTGAGTGACATATTTTACTTTGCACATTTGTCTTTATTAAAGGTTCTATATTGCAAAAATGAATTAATTGCATTTTTCACATAAACTGTGAAAGGGAACAGAGGTGGGATTTATTATGAAGTTAATTAAATGCTTTGTGTAATGACAAAGAAGATCACTGGCAACATAATATATCCTCTTGGACCAAAGGTGGTTAAAGAGATAATTCACCTGATGATAATGGGCTTTGAGATTACAAATATTGGTTATTTGCTTCAGAGCTTGCTATTTCTCGTGGAATTACCATACTAAAGTTATCACTTTTCTGAAAAAATTAATTATAATTGCTTTTCTCTAAGATGTGCTGAATACATATGAAGCTGGGCAATTAGTAAATATCATGTCTCATTTATGTATGCCATGGATTCAGAAAACGGCAAAAGAAATTTTTTCCTTTCATCTGTGTGTATGAAGATTTTGAGTATTCAGAAAGAATGCAGCAAAATTGCATCATTAATGTTAGCATAGAAGAGGTAAATTGACTCAAATTGCACTGACTACCCATTGGGAGACCCTAAGTGCCTCTGTGAAAAATTGCCCAATAATGTGACAAATTTGTTCAGTTCTCTACTCATGGAAAGAATTTGACCCTTAATCTTCAAGATAATAAATAACTTGGAAAATAATTTTGGAAATTAATGCCAGGTTCTTTAGAAAGGCATCTTTTTTTCTGGCTCTAATTAATATTTTGCAACTGACTGAATGGCTATAGCAAATAGGCTGGGAGACCTCCACCTGAGAATTATCAAAGTCCTCAGGTGTTGTCTTTTCCTTGGCTGTGGCACAGCTCCTCAGCTGAGGTACAGGAGGCACTACCACCTCCAAGATAACGTTCTCAGTCATTTCAGCCATCAGCTCTCTGTGTGGGGACAGGGGGAGGATGGATTTCAGTGAGTCTGTGTGCAGAGCAGCAATCTAGACTGTGGCTGCAAAACAGTCCTAGACATTGATCAGCTGTGCACTGTGAAATCTCAGGTGGTTGTGCATATGCCAGTCAGGAGCAGTGAAGAATCCATGACTGCTTTCTTACTGAGTATTTCAGAAAACTGGGGGAGAGAGCAGGTAGTTGAGGAATCAGATTTTTTGCCATCTCTCCAAACAGGCAATCAATTACCCAAGATGCTCTCCACAGTGGTGTCAGTAACACAGTTGTGAGAGAGAATCTAAATCTGAAGCACAGACAAAGAAGCAGGAGACATCACATTTTTATATTCGTGGGTCATTTTCCTTACTTCCATTGTCCCTTTCCCCCATTCACATAGGCAAATCTAAAGGCCAGCCAGTGTCTTACATGAGATGCCGAAGAAGCATTCAATGAGACACATGGATATGAGACATTACTCCTTTTATCAGATTCTCTGTTTCTAAACTAAATAATTTAAAACATTTTGTATCACAATCTTGCTTGGATTTTTATATAAATACTACTAATAATTGGTTGGCAATTGCAAAGGATGTTCATATCTAACCACTACCTAATTGCTAGCAGAGCAGCACTCCTAGTACATATTCATCAAATACTAGATGCTGTGCTTTCCTCAAGATGAAATAAATTCCTTTATGTGCATTTCAAAGGTTGTTGAACGGCTCATGTTACCTAAAAGAGCAGCTGAAGGGTAAACTAGATTTAAATCTTTAAAAATTATTTATAAGATAAAAGAATTGAAAATTCTGATAAGACACAAAAATCAATAGAGAACTTACTACAGATCTGTAGAATACTAAGATTTGGAAAATAAGTTATCATTAGATCTCAATAAAAATAGAATTGAAAATATTATTCATGAGTTTGTTTCTGAGCCTAAAAAACAATAGTTAATTCAAGTAGTATCAGTTCCAGCGGTGCTATGCTGAGTGACTGGGTCACTCAAATCGTGCTACTTCAGTGAATTTATAGAAAAATTGAGTCTAGAAACTTCTGTAATACCATTACATTCTGTAAAATTGAAAGTAGCACTGAATTTTTTCCCTGACCTACTTTTCTGCAGTATTTCTGGAAGGTGTAAGTGCATTTGGTCTGAATGCAGATGTGGGATTTAGAAAGGAAGCATAACAGATCAGATTATTCTGGTTTTAAAAGTTTAAAACAGAATCTGATAGCTATATTTATTTTAATTATATCACTATAATTTTCACTTAAACTTCATTTGGGTTGAGAGTAAATTCTCTATCTCAAAACTCAATGCTTTGGCAAATGAATGTCAAATATTGCAGGAATTTTTGAAGCAGTCTAGATTATCAAGTTAATTGCCATTGTCTATACTTTGTTCTTCATGTAAAAGTAATTAGTACATTAATTTTAATCAGCAAAAGTTTCTAGCACCATTCATAGGGTATTTCAGTCTCTCAAAAGTATGAAAAGTGCTTTTACCCACTAAAAATCATCAGTTCAGCTAGGTCAGGATCATCTGATGAAGCCCATGAAAGTAGGTATGTTGGGAAGCTCTGGTCAGAGCTAGGTTCTTCCTGTTCTCTGAACTTTTCCGTTTAAAAACCTCTGCCAAGCTTCTTATGCAGAAGTTTGTTGCTACCAGCTTAGTCCCCTGAGACCCCTCTGTGATTCACAGGCTGGACAGTTGCATTGGTCTCCCTAACATTGGAGTAAGTACGTCTTTTAGGGACTTTCTCTTCTCCTGCACAATTACCAAAAATGTCATTTCTCTAAAACCCTAAAAATAGCTGATAAAAGAAAAGAATATTGATAAATGAGTTTCAACCAATTTTTGTTCTTATTCAGATAGGAATAACTTTTTTAACAGTAGGAATAGATGCATTAGGAAAAAAAATCTCTTCTTTCCCATTGTTCATACAGCACAAGGGGTGTGATTTTATGTCAAATTCATGTCTATGGAGACACTGGAGCATGACTATCATTACTCTGAGTGGAAGAATAATTTAATGATTCTGAAAAAAGTTGTTGGAATGAGTTGGGTGTCAGTCTCCTCTCCCCGCTAACAAGTGGCAGAAGGCGAGGAAATGGCCTCAAGTTGCACCAGTGGAGGAGTCACCACCCCTGAAAATGTTCAAAAAACATGTGGATATGGCACTTGAGGACATGGTTTAATGGTGAAAACGGTGATGGTGCTGGGTTGGTGATTCAGCTTGGTGATCTTAGAGGTCTTTTACCAACCTTAGTGATTCCATGATTCTTTGATTCTAATATCCCTGACTGGTATCTGGCACACCAATCCTAAACCTGTAAATTGTCCCTGGGGTGTCACTGTGCTTACCCTGTTGTGTGTTAGTTCATGTGTTAGTTTTGGCCTTTGGCTCTGGCTCTCTATTAACGTGTGGCTGAGTTTGTTATCAGCGTGAAATTAGTTTTCTGTACCTTCATGACACGCCCACTGATCAAAGAGAGCAAATCTCTGATAAACTATTGCCTTGCATTTAGCTTATTCTCACTGTCATGAGAAAATGGCTATCAAAAGCCTTGAAAAATCACTCACATCTTCATAGTAATTTAAACATATATTTTCTTTTAGATGCAATATTTTCTATATGTATTTCTTTATATATATTATAAAAGATTTATAGATATGTATTAGAAAAGATTCATTTACTCTTATGTAGCGCATACATCTCTAAGTATAAACATCCTTACCAGAATCCCTTACAGGCACGCAAAACATTTAACTTTCTTTTATCTGATACATTCTTACAATAGAGAATGTCAACATTTTCATAAAACAACTTGATACTAAGAGCCCTGCCTTTCATTTCATAACATCTCACATTCATATGTACCAAGTGAAATTTAAGTCTAATACAATTGCTGCATTTGCGACTGAAGGACTACATTTGCAACTGAAGTAAGTGGGAACCTGGTTAGAAAGTGTTCTTTCTTTCTCCATTTTGCATACTTCGAAGAAATTATTCATCTTAGGTGTGAAACCAATTTTGTCAGTGTACGGATTTTGTTTTACTGCTCCCCTCTTTCCAGAGTTACAGCTCAAAGGCCTGTACTGTGTTTCCTGGGATACATTGTGCTTAGCGATTGGAAGTCATGGATGCACTGGTGGGGAAGGCACAAGGGAGGTGGACGTGTTTGTAGCCACTGGAGTGACTTGTCTGCAGTGCCAGCACTGTGGCTTCCACACATATCGCAGGGGGCTGTTCTGGGTCTGTGTCTGAGAATCTGAAAATACAATTGTACAATGAATGAATAATACTTTATGCCAAACTTTATGACAAATGCAAACCCTCTTCAATCCTGTAGGTAGGCTAATGGTACCTACAGGAGAGAGAAAACTAATTTTGTTTCCCTCATCCACTTCATTTCCACTTTAGCTTTCCATCGAAAATGTAGGTGTAGTCTGTCATCATCTGCTTCCCCAAAAGACCGGGCACTTTCCAAGGCTGTATTGCCACTCTGGAGCCAACCAGGAGAGGGTGCAGGAAACACAGTCTGCAAACAGCTCCCTGGGTAGTTTTGCTCCTCAAAATGCAAACCAAAGTCCATTAAAGTTATTATGTTTTCTGTTACCTCATCTCTTTAATTTGTTCCCTTGCTAACTGAAGCTTCTTGCTACCCACCCTATCCCTTTCAAATGGCATATTACAAGTGCAGCCAAATTATACCCAGATCTTTTCAGGTCTGGAATTTTGTTTAGATGGATTTGCCTGTTATTTAAAAAAAAATTAACATCCTCTAATGTTAAACATTAATTCATGTCTCACCCATGTACCAGTTTAAAGGTTATGTATAAAATCATAGAGCCACACAATGATAGAATAATTTGGTTTGGAAAATCTATCATCATTTGGATAAATGATCTCTAAGGATCATCCATCTCTCCTTCCATGGGCAGGAACATTGTTTACTAGACCAGATTGCTCAAAGATGCATCCAGCCTGCCCTTGAACACTTCCAGGGATGGGGCATCCACTGCTTCTCTGTCCAACCTGTTTCAGTGCCTCACTGCTCCCACAGTAAAGAATTTCTTCCTTTTGTCCAATCTAAACCTACTCTCTTTTACTTAAAACCATGGCCTTCCAGCAAACTCCTTACCCATCAAATAGTCTGACCAAAAAAAAAAACGTATTCATTTTCTTTGCCTGCAGCCCAGAATTAGGAAACGGAAGACTCCTGGAATTATTTAGATAAAATAATGCATTATCTCACCTTTTAAATTAAAATGTTTGTGATATTTTTAGATGCATGTACACTAGTACATGGTGTTCCTACTTTTATAAATGTTACTATGATGCCCTAACCTCATAAACTGACAAACAGTTTATGAGGTTTGCAGCAATAACTAAAGAATAAAACCAAGAAAGATGGCATTACATTCACGCAGACAAAAGATCCAGGCTAATAACTATTTATGACAAACACAGAGAGTCTATGAGCTCCCTTCTCCCATGCTTTAATTATTTGCAGAAGCTTCCACATTTACAGGCATGTGTGTCCTTTAGGCTTAATACCAGAAACACCTTCATGTGATCTATGAAATCAAATAAGAGAATTCTTTGCCATATTGTTAATGCTAACTGCATAATGTTTTTTTTTCTGGGATGAATAAATTTTTTTTTTTTTTTTGGTTGGTTGGTTTTGCTTTTGAAATTATCCTTGCTTATTTTTAAATGTGTGCGAGTTTTCAAACGGAGGAACTTAGGTCACTTGGTCTGCATCAAGCTGCATCAAGTTGGCAGAGCAAGCTTCTAACTGGAGGCAATGAGTTCCGTCACAAAAGGGAAGAGCAAGAGTCACCTTTCCAGTGCACAGCTCTGGGAATGGAACAAGAACTACAACCTTCCTCAGGCACCTTTTCTATCCATCATGCCTGAGTCTACAGGACATACAAACATCCTTCCCCCACACTGCCCTGGCTGGCAGTGCTGCAACTTGCTTGCAGGAACATCCAGGGAATGTGCCAGCAATATCCGGGGACTGTCCCATTTTCTTCTGTGCTAGAGGTATGGGATAATTAAGTAAGTTCATTAAATTGATTTTGATTATTATTTTTTAATTTTAAAAAGCACACATATAAAGCTTATTCCTAGATAAATACATTGATCATATTATACATAATACAGATATATATATATCGGTTTATGCTATTTGTTCTCATCTTCGAGATATTCACTTTCTGGAA
This sequence comes from Dasyornis broadbenti, assembly GCA_013397935.1. Classification (NCBI taxonomy): domain Eukaryota; kingdom Metazoa; phylum Chordata; class Aves; order Passeriformes; family Dasyornithidae; genus Dasyornis; species Dasyornis broadbenti. Next base: position 1,243,149 of record VZRN01003245.1, on the reverse strand, counting down.
AAAAAATACATCAGATGTGTTTTTAAAATGTAGTGACATGAATACATCTATTAAGCAGTCACGTTTTAGTGAAAATAGGCACTTGAGCCAACACTTCAATGAAATTCACTCCAAAAGAACTATCAGATAACAAATTTTGACTGCAAGACAAAATTATTGCTCTCATATGAGGGAAAAAGTAATGCAACGGACATTTGGAGGACTTCAATCATAAGAGAAAAACTTGAACTGTTACTCTGCCACTCGGTATGAACAAATCATGCTGCCAAGTCTCATTTCACTAAAAAGATCACTTGCCAATCAAGTGCTTACCACTGGTGAGAACTGTGATAGATTTCAGTTTTGAAAAGGGATGCAAGAGGTTAAGAAGAATGAAGCTGCATCCCAAGGAGTCAAATGAATGTGCCAGGAACCAGTCCCTGGCACAAGGGCTGGCTGGCACAGACACAGCCTGTTACTAACCTCCCAGGCAGCAAGGATCCTTGCTGTAGTCTGGAGGGCAACTGGGGTGAAAAGTCTAAAGAGGTAGGTTCTGTTCTGGTAATATCCACTGACATTCAGCTGGCAGCCACCCATGGTGATGGTCTCATCTCAATTCCTCCCCCTTCCTCATATGAACCAAAATGATAATTTTTCTACAAATTATCTGTAAGCATCCAGCAGAAAAGGAGATTACTAAGAGTCAGTGTGGATTAGTTAAGAATAAATTATGTCAAGACAATATAAATTCCTTTGTGACAGGGTCACAGGCCTGTGGGTAAGAGAGAAACAGCTGAAGTCATATATTTTGATTTTAATACTTTCTTGTGACACTATACTGACAGTGCATTCTCAAAGCAAACTAGGGACACATGATAGAGATGAAACTATCTTTTTTACTGGATGTGAAACCAGTTACAAAATCATACCAGGGGAACAGTTATCAATGGTTCATTGTAAAAATGGCAGCATATACTTCAGTACGGTCAGGGATCCATCCTGGGTCTGGCAAACAGTTCCATTAGTAGCCTGCATGATGAAATAAGGACTATATTGTTAATGTGCAGACAACTCCAAGCTGAATGGGACTGTCAGAGCTTTGAAGAATGGTTAGAATTTATAATAATCCTAACAAGTTATATCATCTGAGTATAACAGGATGATTGTTTTAAACAGAACAAATGAAAATTAATGAAGGAATCATGAGCTGAACAGAATAAGGAAGAACTGAGATAAGCAGGGGGCAATATTCATATGCATAAAAAGTTGCTACAAAGGATGCACCCTATTCCTCATGGCTGTGGAGGACAGGACAAGAAGTAATGACTTTCACATTTTAGCACAGAAAGTTCAAACACCAAGTAAAGATAATTAAGATTAATGTAGTTAGGAAGATTATGGAAACCATTGCTCGAGACTTCTAAGAGCAAATTAGACATGTATCTACCAGAATCAATATGGGTATAGTTGAAAATTCTTACTCCTAGAATAATTGCTACCACCATTTAGAGAAGATGTTTACTGTCTGATATATTTGACAAAGGAGAAAACCAAACCACATACAGACCGATGACAGGAAGGAAACTGATTTGTTACATTCAGCAACAAAAAAATCTGAGTGTCACCAGATAAGCAAATGCCTGAGCCTCTACACAGCCTGGGGGCACATGCACACCATCGCCTCTGCTGAATCAAGGCTTCCCTCATGCCGCTCCAACACTCCCATAAGAAGCAACAGAATAAGATGCCATCTTACCTCAAATGCATTTATAATTATTACAAAGAAAATTATATTCACACTGATTCAGAACCTGCAAGAGGATGATAAAAAAATTCTGTTATTAGGAACACTAAACCAACTCCCATGCAAACTTCCTAATCACTCCAAAGAGTGAGGTACCATTTAACTTCTTCACTTCATAAAAGAGAATCCAGGTTTATCTAATATTGCCATTATTTTAAATATTGAATGAGGTTGCACTCTTTAATCTAAAAGCATTTTCTGAGTGGGAACAATTCCAAGTATGATTTCATACTGTTCATATTTTTTTCTAGTCCTATTTGGAACTGAATAGCGGCTTCTAACAAGAAGCTGGAGAAAACTCATAATGCCTTCAATAAAAGCAGACATAAGTGATCATTAAGAAAAATTAGAAAAGGCATCCCATCACCTAAGAACTGTGAAAAGCCAGGGAGTATGAACAGCATTGGTGACACATTACTACAAAAATCCAGTAAGAGATGGAATTATTTTCTCTGTGTCTATGGAACATGAGATTCTAATTGAAGAATAAAGAAGTAAGAACACCTCTGCTGATGTTATTAGTTGCCTGTCATTGAAAGAGGGCCCTTCAGTGGATGTTTCCACCTTACAACGCACAAAAAATGTATCAGCTTCTGAAATCCCTAAATGTTCTTATCTTAGATTAAAACAAACTTCAGATTTCTGAACTAATATTTCTTACATATTGAAGCAGACAGACGATGGAAGGAGAAATTTTACAATACTTGGAAGATGATGAATTAAGGAACCCTGAAAATGTACGGAATGGTTTGCTGAATAATACAAAAAAATATAGCCAAATTCAGTAATTTTTATGAGATTAGACTATATGGGGCTAATGATAAGTAGATAATTTGGATTTGTGATAGACTGTGAAAAGCAGGTTTTGTGAGGTCTAAGGGAAAGGTGGCTTCCAATACATATTTGCGGCAACAAATAAACCAATATATGAACTTTTGAAAAATATAGATTTAAAACCTAGAAGTACTTGTATTTCTGTTGAAGCACTGTTAAACTTATTTGTGAAGATTTCCAGTTGGCAAAAACAAAGGACTCTTTTAAAAAAACGTTGAATTCAGCTCTGAAATCAAAATTGTTGTCAGTGTGTTCTGGCAAATCCTAAAGAGATAATGTCTCCTCATTATCAAGCCCTGTATTCTCCAGACACATCATTTCATCTGCTGCAGTGGAGAAGGGAGTTTCCCTGGGTCAGGTCACAGGTACAGAGTGTTTGCAAAAGCACTGGAGTATCTGATGAGAAATTGCATCATGTCCCTGAGCCAGGAGCATGAGATCCCACATCAATCAAAAGCATACAAAACTTGATATCTTTGGGCAAGAGTGCATCACAAGTTGTTGGGCGTGACACATGTATCCCTCACCTGATGTTTTAAGTAGATATAACCTCACCACTTCAGCGGTGTCCACTGAAATCCATTTATAAACTCAAAATCCATTTATAAACTCAATATACCAGGCATGAACTAAACACTAATCCCATATTTGCTGCTTTGTTGCAAAGAGCAGATATGTTACAGCACAACATTTTGCAATGAAAAGCAGAAAAATAGTCTGTATGTATATAGGATCAGAGGAGCCAACCAGTATTTAAACTGTAATGAAAACTAAATTCTCAAATAACAACAGTGTTTCTAATTTTCCTAAATAGTATTAGAAAGCAGTTCTGATATTCGGATCCATTTTTTCCTTATTAAAAAACCCCAAGTCTTTAAAACTCATGTCTGTATTGGATATTTGTGTAAATAGATTATGGTTTAATGGCTTTTTTTGCCAGATGATTGCTAGCCTTGCTAATGGGTGTACCATTTTAAAACAGTGGTGACAAGAATATGCAAGTTCTTTCTTTCTATTTGGTATTACTTTTAATGTGAAACTAACATAATTGTTTGGCACAGCTTGTGGTATTTGCTTACAGTAGGTTTCAGCAGGCTGTATTTCATTTTGTCACAAGTTCTCTCTTGAGTCCAGGCTCAAAGTATGTTTCTTTTAACTCTACTGATACCATAAAAAGTAACGCCGGGTGTTATTTAAATATTGTTTATGAAGAATTTAAGTTATCTTCCAGCAATGATACAGTTTTAATACTGATCTGAGGCCAGATCCTGCGTTGGTGCCATGAACAGAATGTCAGTGCTTCTTGCATCAAAGTCCTGCATTTGTGGGATCCTGTGTTGATGTGGGTTAAATCTGCCTTCCATGAAAATTCAAGACTAATGTTTCCGAGTGGGTTGAGTGGGTGCTCTTGACTGCTTAAACTCAATTTAAAACCATAGTAAACAGTAAGGACAGTCTCTCATAATGACTTATAAAATATCTATATCAAAAGTAAAATTACAAGAAAAAATAAGGAATGGTAAAGGGAATCTACCACTGACCATACTTAAATACATTCTATACACTTTTTAAAGGAAAAATTAACACTTGTGAAAGTCTGAATCTGCATTGGTTACCCCTTAAATAATTTAAAAGGCCCACTGATCACTGGACATCTAGATTAAGAGAGCAAAGTACATGGAAAATAGGAAAATTAATGTGTAGAATAAGCAATTTTAAATAACAGATGTTTTTACTAATGAGGATTTTGAATCTTCTGAGATTCCTATCACCAATGAGTATGCAGTAACTGTATTCATTTAAGTTCCTCTTAGTATCTAGAGCAATTCCTCAGTAGGTGATTGTCAAAGCTTAGGCTTTACTTGTGGTAGGAGCTACAGGGTAGAACGTAACCTTTCAGCTGTGCTGGCAGTTATGAGTATACAAGGACTGTGGGATTTAATCACATTTCAGAAATATATTGAGCCCAGTCCCTTAGTCTTTCCTGAACTAAAGCTTGCCCAACACTGTTTCGTGCTGCAGTAGGGAATGCTGAAGCGCACTGGTGCCAGGTGGCACTGTACCCAGGGCAGCTCCCAGGGGGAATGAGATATGAAGTCAGCTCTGACAGGATTCCTTCCTGTCCCTACGCTTACACAGATGCCCCCACACTCGAATTCTAGGAGGCATTTGTTGCAATTAGCATTTAAACTGAGCCGAGGGACTGGGTGTCAGACATGTGCAGCTGGGGATTACTGGCTGGGCGCCTCCAGCCAGTTTGGAACAACACGGCGTGAGCCAACACATATCTCAGCAGGAGCTTTGCCATCGTGCCTGGCTGCAGCCAAAGGGCCTGGTCCAAAGAGAAGGGCACTGCCTGCAAAACACAGCTGAGTCTCAATAAATAGGCAAGGGGGGCTGATGTAGTCTTTCACTGTTACCCATAATTCATGGCTCAAACTGCATTCATTTCTTTCAGCTTAATAACCAGACTATAAATCAATGGTATATTTGACATGGTCAACAATTCAGGATCAGTAGGAAATATTTTCTTGTTTATCTTGTCCTATTTTAGAGAAAAATGAAATAAAATTACAAACTTAGAGTGTAAATAAAATTATCAAATCAGATGCAAAATTAAGATTAGAAATCTTATTTCTTCTTCTTGACATTTATAAACATTAAAATTCTTCAGCAACCCTACAAACACACATTTTTTCTTGAAAGCGAAGCACTCTTATTTATTCCCTTCATATATTCAGTGTTCTCAGAAACTTCACAAGGCTTTGTATCAAAGCAGTCTCACTGTTATTTGATGACACTTGTGAAAATGTGATATTGCCATTGTCTAAAGTAGATGCCTAGATTAAAAAGAAAAAATGAAAAGGAAATAAAAAAGTGGCATTTGCCTTTTAATTGCCCCAGATAGCACACTTATCTTATTGAAAGGGAATGAGAGGATGGTAACAACATAACTTACTCACATGTTATGTGGGTGGATATTATCAAGCAGAAATTACCTGTCAGGAACCATACATGTGAACTACAAAGACACTGCTCCAAAACCTTTACACCAGTGATTTTGAATCCATTTAGTAATCATTCCATTTGACCATCTGAAGAATTTGTACCTCAGCTGGTGTCCTGATAACCTTTCTGATGCTGAAGTTATTAAGTTTAACCATTCACTCCTATTAATATTACCATCTATTGTTTATATGAAGTAGCATTTCAGGGCCTTTTTCAAGATCACAGTGAAATAGATACTGAAGAAATAGATCAAAAGGCCTCTTCCCTGTTCACAGTTCAGCCCCCAAACCTTCTCAGAGAGTGCCTACGTGGACAACACTGCTGGATAAGTGTCTAGCCAGGAACAACAGTAAAGAGAGAAAGGAACAAGGGCAGGAGGATGAGAGTAACTGCATTATGCTCCTTGGATTATATACATCAATACTATGAAGTTGATAGAAGCAAGACCAGGTTCAAAAAATAACATAAAAATAAAAATACTATAACACCAGTTGAATAAATAAAAATCCATGTTTCTGGTTCCTCTTCTGAGCTATTCAAGTTTTCATGAACTAGTTTACAGATGAATACACATACATAAATTCCTACTTGTCTAATGCTGAACCTCAGTACTGAAAAATTCACACATATCCCAAATCTTGTAATTAAAACAACCCCAGAAGGACTAATAGAATGCTTAATAAGAACATTAGGATAAAAGACTTAGCAAGATTCTAAGTTTTTAAAGTCTACTTGGTGGTAGGAGGGGAGAAGTATTGTTCATATTTTTGCCATTTAAAAGGACCAAGGTAAAAAGCTTCTGCTTTGACCATTCTTCACTGCTGTTACCTTTAAAATATGGTTAAATTCAATTAAGTTATCCTGAGCTCAAATTACAATGCTCTGCTAACACAGTTTCTGCTCTTCCCTTAAGCTGGACAGGTACTGACATTGGCAATTATGTACTGTTTATGCTGGTTTTCTTATTTCAGTTGCAGTTTAAATGGATTCGTGCTTCATATATGGAGCATGGGAAATCATATTATTCTTTGACCAGCAGTGCCTTAGAAAACATCTGCACCCTTGATATCCTTTCTCCATTACCTTGTGTTTGCCTCCCAGGGTCTGACTGTCACCTTCTATGTCACATCTCACTTGGCTACAGCATGTGCATTGCTTTCTGCTTCACCCAGTGGAGCCTGTGGGGATGTTCTAGATGCCATCTCCTTCTACACCCTCACAGGATCTCATTTTGCCTTTGGCTCCTGTGTGAGGGTTCCCATAAACTGATGAAATTTTTACTGGCTGCAATCATTACATTTTGCCAGAAGCATGTGGTAATTGGCAAGGCATTAATTTCATTCAAATGGGAGAGTTCTCAAGAACCATGTTAGACACCAGGTCAGTGAGAGTTCATACTGTTAAACATATTAAATGTCTTCAACCAATTTTGAGCTCCTCTTAAGAGCTCTGCAAGAGTATGTTTCCGTTCCTGGGAAACTTTCTGATATACACGTTTCACTGCATCCTTTGCCTTTCCCACACTGAAGAGCATTCAAAATCAGACTCTTCTCTACCTGCATGCTAAGAACAGGATAAAAGTAGATCAGAAACAAATCGTTTACTCATCAGAACAGAGAGAGCCAGTTAGGTCTGCAAGTTACATGAGCAGACACTTCTCAGACACCCATTTTGGGGTGATAAAACTCATTTCACAAATGACACTTCTTTCCAGATAGAACTAAAACCATCAACTATGCTTCTCCAAATGGCAGCTCAGATTCCCAATCAAATGCTTTTTCTGTCCAGTCTGTAATGCAAGTGCTACACTATATAATCATACATAAGGTACTGAGGAAAATAAAGCAAGATACTTAAATTATTTCCTTGATAACCCTAGAAGATGCAGTATTCAGAAATAATTAACTGCTGAATACCACCGCTACTTACTTTCTCACTTATTCTGACTTAATTTAAAAAATGTCTGTCAGATCTACCATGTCTGTATCCTCCAGCTTAAATAATGCTTGGCTGATGTCACTGAGCCAAGATAAAAGTGAACACTTGCTCCAAAGCAGAAAATCTTTCAAAATTAGCTAAGAGCCATTATGTGTGTGTTTGTCTCTGACCAATCTGTTTCCCTTGAGTATTCGTGTTTCAGTAATATACCAAAACCTAAACCAATTAAGGTTGAATATTACACCAGAAGTCATCTACCAGAAATAGCTGCACACCATCATCTTTTTTAGGACCTCACCACAGCCACATCCCAAGCTCTACTGCAAATCTATATAGAATTTACATTACATAAAAAAGCCATATGTTGCAGTAGGATACCATTATTGAGCTTAGATGGCTGGATTTTAGGAATCATAACAAGGCTGCTCCTAATCTTTTACACTGGACCATGCAGTAATCTTCTCAGAGATTATCAAAATACGTGTCCTACTACATACAAACATTCTATGAATTAGAAAAACTGGACCTATATAGGAATACTAGATTTTGTTCTGTTAGAGCTCAGGCAGAGCTGAAGTCTAAAACACAGAATATTTCTGTGCCACTTAGATTGCACATCTACAAACTAACAGACTTTGATAGGAGTGCCTATTACAGTAAGTAATGGTAATTGTTTCTAGATAGATTTTTTAATGTGTTTACACTATTTTAAAAGCAAATAAAACTGCACTTTAACCCAAATTTCATGTTATTTCCCAAACTGTTTCGATGTAGAGCTGAGTCATGAGTTTTGGCAGAGCTCTGGGACCTCTGGGAAGAGAAGCTTAAATCCAGGAAGTTGCTGGCCACAGATCCTTCCTTGAACCTCCATCTCCAGTGTGGGCATAGGAACAGATGTGCCTGCTTGCCACGACTCTGCCTATCTATAGCTCGTAATTTCACACAGTAACTTCAGAAGCCTGAAGTCAGACAAGTCAGCCCAAGTCCTTTCTACATATATAGGCTGCTTCACAAACATCTGAGGGTGTGCAGTGCTTCAGGTTGCTTTCTGGCTTGCATTTCACTGAGTAGTACTGACAGAGATCTGTCTAGTACAAACAGATCACACAATTCTTATCAGAAGTCAGATTAAATAAATGTCTTCCAGAAAACAGAATTTCCCTTGAATTCTTTCCCACTAGCACTGAACACACTGTTCCAGTAGACATCTTACACTGTGTACACGGGCAAGATCCCTCCCCTATTTCAGCCAAATATTCCACTTCTTCTGCATTAGTTCTCTTAAGCACAATTGTGGTCTAAGAACCTATATTGAGACATTGGCTACTAAGGGCCCAAAGTATTTTCCTCATATTTGTTTTCCAATACAGTTTCCCATCCTGCTGGCAGAGCTTTATTATTTGTCCCAGATGTTTTTTCTTTGAATTTGGCTGCAAGTTGTAAAATGTTACTATTCACTCCAATGAGTCTTTCTTACAAGATATTCTTCCTATAAAGATGTCCTGATACCTATTACTTATATTTTTGACCTATTATTTGTGTTGCCAGAGTCCCAAATTAATTATTTTATTATTTTGCCCAAGACCAACATGAAGCAATCCTTCCCTTTTTCTGTTTTCTCTATATTATAATGATATTCATAGTCTTCTCATCTTTCTCGCATTTCCCAGTATTTCTGAAAGATGATGAGAAAAATTTTCCAGGTAATTCTCTGCAGACCTCTAATGTAAACTATTGCTATGAAAATGGTTAGCTCCAGCTGGTCCTTTTAGCATTTGTGAAACGTTTGAGTGAGATCTGCTGATATTATATAACCCATCTGAATAGAAAAACAGGATCAACACATTTGATAAGCAAACTCGTCTCAGCTGGCAAAGTACAGATGCTCTCAAAGTCATGAAGAGAAGCATTATCAGCTATGTGCTTGCATTAATGAAATCATATTGTATTGGGATTACAGGGCCCAGCTCTGCTCTCTGCCTCATTCATCACTGACCTCGGAGGGTGATGTAATTCAAAACCAAAACATGGCCTACGGCCAGTACAGGTATTGCCTGCACTTTGTCAACCTGTGAAAGCCCAGTGCCAAACTTAAAAGAAAAATTCCACCCCTTGAAATTGAATTCAAAAGATTTAGGCACCAAAACTCTCCAAATCAAAATAACTTTGTGAGAAAGCTATCTAATCCTAATGAACATAAGATCACAAAATGTGTCTTTGGTTTCCATCCCAAATGTTCACAACTACTTTCAGTATTATAAAAAGTTTAAACAGTCCTGGTCTGAGCAATGAGCCAGCCTGGTTTTGGACCAGCATTCTTCAGGTGATAATCTGAGTGTGGAACCATTCACTTCTCCACAAAGTCAAATTTTGCAAGTATACGCAACTACCAAATGATTACAGCATAAAAATAGCAAAGGTGTGTGAGGTGACTGTTGAGTAAGAATTCACATAAGGCAGGAATCCTTGTTCAGCCTTTTAATTATTACACACATACACACAAAAGTAAAGGTTCCGCTCCTTTCGCCACCTGGGATGACTACAGTCTCTGACTTCCTACAAGTCGTGCTTGCTTCCATTCTGTAGGACTGGTCAAAAGAAAAGTGAGTAGTTGAAACCTTCTTGGTGAAGCTGAACTACTGCACAGAAAAGAAGGAAAACCATGGAAACACGAAGTCACATTCAAGACTGTACCACAGAGAAGGTCGCAACTGAGACGATCTCTGCTGGCAGCATGAATAAAACACTTGTGTGGAATGGTGCAAAGGTACTTTGTACATACTGCTGAGCTCTAGGCAATTCTCTCCTGCGTATGCTATGGTTTTTGCTTCTTCTTCTGAAGTGCCCAATCCTGAACTGAGGTCTGAGGTATCTGGGTATTTAATTAGGATATTGAGACTGTTACTGTACTGCTCTCCTGCTGTTATTCTGACACCTCATGAGCAAAACTACTACACTTCAAGAAAGCAAATCAGAAAACAGCATTTGCAGATGTCTAGAAACAATGTGCCATCAAATAAACTTAGAACAAATAAACTTAGATCAACAAATTTCACAGAAAGCTTTGCAAAAACATCAGGTGAAGCTTTTCTCTCAGCAGTTCAGATGTGGAAGAGTCAATGCAATAAGTTCCTTGTGACTGTGCTAATGGACACAGCTAACTGCTGGCCAGCAAAACTCTGCTGAATTAGAATCCCATTCCCCCTCTCACTGAGAAAATTCAGAGGCAGCAGCAAAATATACTCTGTAATCCTCCATATTTCACCCCATTCTCTCTCCCTTGCACTTTTTTTCTGGAAGAGGACTCCACCAGATTGAAGAACTTGGTAGTAAAACCCGGAATAAAAACTGCTTCATATACCTTGCTCCCTGTTCAGGAAACCGTAAGGTCTAACCCTAGGGCCTGGCACAGCGCCCAGCTTCCCCTGGCAGCTCCTGGAGCCCAGGAGCTTCTGCTGAATCTGCAGCCCTCTGCGGCTTCCTGGAGAGCTGTTATTTTTCAGGAGGGACTAAAGCAAGGAGAGGTTTTGTGAGGCCCTTGTGAATGTATAACATTTTTTCTTTCCACAGCAAATACAGATTTTTTTAGTTACAGACTGGTTATAAAAATTAGTTTTATAGGTAATGCAGAGTTCCTGCTGGTTTGTAAAAGACATAAGAGAGGAATAAGAGTGATATCACATGTTCAGATCAGGTATGTGTTCCTCCCAGTACTGATGACTAACTAGTGCAAAGTAAAAATATTTTAATAAGCTGAAAAGTGACTTGATTGCTCAATATTTATAAGATATACATGACTGTAAGGGGAAAAAAAGATGTTTGCTTGAAAGTTAATGATTGTTTTATGATTTATGATAAGGGTATAAATCTCTATGCCAAGAGGAGAGAAGATCAAAGGGAATCACATCCCATTATGAATCCTGAGGCAGCCTGAAGACTTTACTTCTCATATCTTGTTTCTTAGCAAGGCAAAAATTTGAGCTTGAAATGGAAAAAGATAAAACAGGCTCTGACAACTGAATCATCAGCAGCAGCTCTGGAGCTGAGTTACTATGGCAATGGCAGTGCTGCTGCACAGCTTCTTACTCTCACTACTGGTACAACAGCTTTGCAAATGTACACGGGAAATTTCCGCCACACACGTGCCATGGGTGGCTTGCAGGAGAAGCCCATGGTCTCAGGTGCCCTGATCTCTACTGAACGGAAGAGCAAATTTGTGTGATTAAAATACGTGATTTGCAATTTTCCATGGAAACAGTCTTGAACCAGTAGGGAAAGGTCCAGAATTCTTCCTGCTCTTTTGTGGTAGGAAGGTAGATGCCAGTGCTTAGAAGATATTTCATAAGCACAGAATTTTTATCACAGGAAATTTAAGCATTTTTTTCAGCTGTAACTATTTCACTTCTCTGAATTATAGATGTGTTGTCACCGCCAGGGAAGGATGGTATCATCTTTTTGGCAGAGCATAGCTTGGAGCTCTACATAAGTAATGGATCTAATTCTGATGCCAGGTTAATAAATTAGTAATTATGACTCTTTGGATATACAACAATCAGTGCATCAGTACTCACCAGTGTCCTCTTTCCTCTTCGAGGTCTAGATGAATGCATCACCTTTCCTGTTACTGACGGTATGCTCTCTGCACTACACATTAAAGGCACATTTGCTCTTAATTATTTTTGAGTCAGTATTTAATATTTATGCTCTAATAGCAAACAGAAGTTCCCAACAGGAATTGGGGCCCTTTATAGGTGTCATGGGAAAATTAACTATATCCTAGCTGAAACAAGGACAGTAGGGAGCATAAATGCAAATGGAATCTTTGCCCAAAAACATGATTGCTGAAAGTACAACTTCGGCAAGCTCATTAAGTCCTATAAACAGATATGAGGTTCTATAGCAGAACCTTAAGTCAGTTTCATATTGAGAATTTCATCACCCTTTTTGTGGAAAAGCAGTCCTTTCCACCCATTGTGCACAAATGTGGAAAGCCCAGATTGCAGTCCTGCTGATGCCTGTTTTTTAAGTAGACCCTCTCTGTGGAGCTGATGAACAAGGTTACCACATGTGCATTAATCAATAGGAGGGTCAGCGACAATTACCACAATGAATGGTAAGAGAGAAAACACTATAATTAAATATACTATGTCATGTATCATCTGAGAATCGAGTGTGGTTTTATGTCTGAGAACCAAGTAAGTTTTTAACTCTCTTCATGTTCCATAAATAGCTGTTCCTGAAAAATAATAGGAAGAAATTCTTTACTTTAGGAAGAAATTCTTTACTGTGAGGGTAGTGAGACACTGGAACACTTGCCCAGGAAGACTGTGGATGCCCCAACCATGGCAGTGTTCAAGACCACTTTGGAGAAAGACTTGAGCAACCTGGTCTAGAGGGAAGTGTTCCTGCCCATTGCAGGGGAGGTTAGGACTAGATAATCTTTAAGGTCCCTCCCAAACCCTAAACAATCTACAATTCTATGACTAAGAAGCAGAGAAATCTGACGATGCATTTTGCTAAGTGTAGCCATACATCCACCGTACTTGTCCTGGCATCGTCTGCCCTCTGCCCGTTTCCTTATGTTTTCCCTGCTTTCCGCCTTTCGGGCCCGGCAAGCCCTGTCTGCCGGCAGGGGCTGCCCCCGGCAGGTGCCAGGGGCTGCGGGCCGAGGGCTGCGCCCCAGCCCCGCACCTGCCCGGGC
>VZRN01003245.1:1210427-1229810 GCA_013397935.1 Dasyornis broadbenti | reverse complement strand
CAGCGACAGCGGCAGCGGCAGCGGCAGCGCAGAGCGGCTCAGCGTATCCCTCTCGCCCATGCCAGGTGTCTGTTCCCGGCTGCGCCGTGACTGAGGAGCGATGGGGCCTCTGCGGGAGAGCGGCAAGGTGAGGAGCCGGGGACGGACGGGGCGGCGGGGAGCGAGGAGAAGCAGGGGCAGGCAAATCGCGTCCTGCCCCCGCCCTGGGGGGGCGGAGGGGCCGGGATTTGCCTGCCCCTGCCTCGATGATGGAAGGAGGAGGGCACATCCGAGAGGTTCCTGACGGGGTGTCCCTTCCCGAGCAGGAGCAGAGGACGCAGCTGGAAAAGGAGGTGTCCCGCAGCCGCATCCCCCGCCTGGTCCTGCGGCCGCAGCAGAAGGTATCTCCCGCTTCCGAATCGCCCTTTTCTGAAGAGGAAAGCCGGGAATTCAACCCGCCTAGTTCCTCCGGGGGCTCCGGCAGGACTATCAGCAGCAACAGCTTCTGCTCAGGTACCGCAGAGAGACCCCCCCAGCCTCGGTGTCCCTGGGGAACACGGTGTGCCCCACACGGCCACCCCCGAGGCTTCGCTGTCATCCCTAGCCGCAGCATCTGTGCGTCGGGCTCCTATCGAGCCCGGATGAGCAATCTGTTTTGCCGATGAAGAAGGGCAACCATTGATTTTTCCAGGGAAATCTAGTATCTGTTCTTTTAATATGTGTCCGTAAGCGACACCAGATGTTTCCATTTCGAGTTCTGCTATCCACTGCTAAAAAAGTTGGCGGTTTTATTGCGACAGAAGCGTTGCTTTAAAGAGAAAGATATGCCTTAAAAACTGCAGCGTGGGTTTGAGGCATTTCGGAAAAGCCCTTAAATGAAAAGTTGGTAAAACAGGGGAGTTGCTGTTAAGGATATCAAACTGGAATTCGTTTTGGTTTTGTGACAGTGATCACCATGAATCGGAACAGAATATGTAGGTGAAGATTTCACTGTCATATTGAAATAAGTTTTGTTTATTTCAGAATTCAGGCTTCTCCTGATGAGTGTGTCGCCAGACAGGAACTGGGCATGATGGCTGCTCTACAGAGAGGGCAGTGGATGGGTAATTGCACAGAAGTAAATTGCTACTCTCCAACTGTATACCAAAAAATTGCACTTGCTCTTCAAAATATTACATGAGGGACAACTTGAAAACAGATTTTTTTATATTAAATATTTGCCCTGTGTAGAGTTTAGCACAATTTAAGTGCCTCAACTAGCAGTGAAAGACTCAGATGCCTACTAGTGGTGAGTAATTTTTTGATTTCAGTGAAACTCCTCACTGTAAATGACATTAATGCACACACATAACAAAATTGAGAGTCACATCATGAACACCTTGGACTCTATATACCTATGGTAATTTAAAAGGTATTTTTGGTGTGGACAAGTTTGTTTTCAATAGTCAGTTTTTTGGAGAGCATGACATTTCCAGTGGTGCGATTGGAAGTGCTAGGTTAATGGTTGGACTCAATGACCATAGAGGTCTTTACAATCTAAATGTTTCTTTGATTCCATGATTCTCTATCTAAAAATCTGAATTATAACAACTTTTTTGCAATAGTTAGTATCAGAGGAATTTCATAAGCTTCCATTTTTTTAGTTCATAGAATATTTTCAATTACCAGAGTGTTTTTTGGGAACAGAGAGAAACACTTATATTTATCTTTGTCTTCACTACAGTGGGTCAGATTTTTTATTTTTCATTTTAACTCCTTTTATGAAAAACAGTGTATTGAACACAGTGTACAACTTTTCCTAGATGAGAAACACAATATCCATGCTTGAGTCTAGCTTTGCCAGATTTTGCAATTCAGGCTCAGTGGAATGATCTATTTGGTTATTGTTTAATGAACAATGCAGAGCTTTAAACAAACATCATAGGATTGTAAGAATGCTGAAGTCTTTTTCCCATGCCTTTTTAATCCCTCCACCTTACCTGCTTGAGTTTGCCTGTTCCAAAGAAATAAAATCTTTGAAGCTTTCTAGAAATACATTGTTTCTATGATCTCTCCCAAATTGCTCCTTTTCATCCTGATTTTTTTCCTTCTGTTTTGACAAGCCTTTCATCTTGATCGCAGACATTTTTTTTCATCTTTTCGGTTTGTACCCTGTTCTTCAGATCTACTCAACATGTAACTGCCAGCGTCATATACCCTTGCTGTCCCACTGCACTGTGTAGGCTGTCTTGAGTCCTAGCAGCACATTGTGCTTATCTGGGTGTATCTGATCTCACGGCTTGACAGTTTTAAGGCACCTTTCACAGAGGTATTCCAGAGTGCAATGCTGGCCTCTTAACCTGCATCTTAAGCACAACTGCTCTCCTCTTTTGTTAATTTTATTCACTTTTTTATTACTTCATGAATGCTGCATTGATTTAGTTTTTTCTTCCCCATATGAGACCTTTGTGTTTCTAAAGCTGCCTGTAGCACCCATACAGGTACACGCTGTGGCTTGCTTCTGTGAGTCTTCAGACCTTACACAGCCATGGATCAGCCAAGGCACTATCCTCCATCCCAGAACCTGGTTCAGCTCTTCCTAGGTTTGCAGGATTTTTCACTGTGATGTGAAAAGTATGACAATAGTCACTGACTTGATTTCCTCATTCTCTGACATCTCTGTTGTCCACTTACAATACTTTTTATCATAGTTTTTCTAATTTAGAGTGAAATTCCCCAGGGGCAGCAGGTGGCTGCTGGTTCCTGTTTCTAGGGAGGGCATGGTGAACAGCTGTGTGGAGAGGTGAGTGGAGGGGCTACAGCCTCTAATCTGGGTCTTCTGGTGCTGCTTCTTAATTGAGAATTAGCATGTGCAGAAAGGGTATTTAAAATTAGCAAGTAGTACATTTGGAAGACAAGAGCAAATGAATAATGGGAATAATAATGTAGCAGTACGAAAAAGTTCATGAGCATTTGGATAAATGTCTTATTTTTGTAATTTCTTTTGAGCATTAAACCCCAAAATGTTCTTGGTAAGTAGCAGATAGTATGAATTGATCCCTGGAATAATTCCTTTCGTCTTTACCCTTCTTTTGTCAAGTTGTTCTCTATGTTTCTTCCATTATTAGTGACACTGAGTAGTTATGATCTGTAGATTTCTTTTTACCCCAGTAGAATTTTTTCTTTCTCCTCATCCATTATTTTTTGCCTCATTCCCAAGAGTTTCTGATGTTGTCCATTTTTCCTGTGTGCTTTTACTGGTCTCCGTGCATAAGTGAAGGCTTGGAGTTCTTTCTCTCTAAATGAGGGTAGATCTTCTATGTATTATTAATGTTGGTTTTGGGAACCATGGCAGTGCTGCAAGCATGGTACTAACAGCAAAAAGTACCTCTTGGCAACAGAGAAGCGACAGTTTTTGTAATGCGTAGTTTCTTTTGAAGAAGTTGTTATTTCTAGCTGTGGTAGATTTTAAATTTGCATGATCAGCTCCCTCTTTGTCTTGTTTGAGTGAATCAAGACTCACTTGACCATGTTGGTCAATTATTTGCAGTTGACTTTATGTCAGTTTTGCTTTGTAAGTCTGTATGAAGTATGGTGAGAGTGTTAGTTGTATCTGTGATATTCCTGCCAAAGTGTGTTTTTAATATTCTTTGTTTCTGCCAAGTGAACGTGGATGCTGTCTGGATGTTGTGTAGGCAAGCTGAGCCTTTGTATCTGCATTCACCATGCACAACCCTTCCTTAAAACCTTAGAACATCTGGGGTCCTGGTTGTCATTTGATATGGGAACACTTCTCTCCTTCAGCTTGGATGTCAGCCACACAACTCATACGATGCCAAATGATGAAAAAACACTCTCCCAGCAGCTTTGTCTGGCTCAACTGCTACTGAGCATTTGCCCGTGTCATGTGTGTTTTTCTCCTAAGTTGCCCTTGGCTTCCAAGTGGCTGCACGCCCTTACCTGTCAGTGGGGCAGAGAATGCAAGTCAGAGCATCTCAAACAAGCCACCTGCTGAGGGATCCATGGGAAGCAGCTCTTGGGCCTTTGGTCATTCCAGTTACACTGTTTGTCTTGTAAGAAATATGATACTTCAGGCAGGGCACTATCCTTTATTTTGGTGTACATGTCCTTGGTTTGAAGTCAACCAGTGCTAAGCTCAGGAAGCGTATTTAGCTTTCCTTTTTAAAAGGAATTTAGTCTGGGATATACTTTTTCTCCTACTTTTGGTTTCTGAATAGCTCACCTGTTAAATTTCTGTGTATGAAGATGACCTGTTACACGGTACCTTTACAACAATGCCCAAGCTCTCTTTCAGCCTTTTCTAGGATGCCAGCTGCCAGATTTCAGCAGGGAATGCAGTGAAGCTTTGGTAACTGAGATGCAGCTTTGCAGGAAGCACTTGTACATTTAATAATTGGTTCAGCAAAAGGATTTTCAAGCCAGAGGACTTGGTTTATACCCATAGCAAACAGTTCCTCTTTTCTTTGGCTTATCTGTAAATCACATTTTTAATTAGACTGAATAGTCCTGTGAGCTATTGAAAACCAGTAGCGTCTCTGTACATCAATGATTGTGACTCACTCCAACACAGTCTTCAAAAGTAGGATTTGAAGCTTTGTTTTTGCTTTTTCTCTAAAATTTCAAGATCTGGTTCAATCTTTATTCAAATTTCAATCCTTATTTCATAACTTGTTCTTTCCTGGGGTAAAGATTTTATTTAAATCTTGTCCTTTGCATGTGTGGCACAATAAATGTGTGTGTGTACAGTGGCTGCACTGTACACCTGGGGTGTGGGTGCTGCAGCAGGAATCTCAGTGTTGCCATTCCTTGCTCACTTGCTCCTGTTCACACTCCCCTTGAACTCAGAGATTATTTGCCAGTTGGCCCAGCTATTGATGGATGCTGGGGCTGAGTTCACAGCGTGTGTCAAAAAAAGCATGTAGACTTTAGGCACGCTTATTAAGTCCATGTGAATGCACAACCCATATTGCTTGCCACAGACAACAAGAGGTTGTGCAACCGTTACTGAAGAAAAAAGCTACACCTTCTTGCACTCTAGTAAATGATTTCTCTGTTAGAGCATTGAAGCAGGTTACATTATAAAACAGCTGGCCTTGGAGGCTACTCTAAAAACATATGTGTACTGAAATATATATTCCTGAATATAGATACAGAAAACTAAATTTTTAGTATTTTAACAAGTCAACAGATTGAGGCCAGACAGTTAGTTTAAGTTACTGAAAGTAATTGCTCTTATTATTTGTTTGTATATATGTATGTATTACTATGGAAACAGTGAGCTCTCTCATTCTTCTTGTTTCTTGTTATAATAATCAGTATTTTGTTTAAATAGTTCCTTACTGGTTTGTGTTTAGTTTTTACTCTGAGTTACTGATTCAAAGAAATGTGCCTAAAAGTTCTCAAGTATGTGATACTGAAAGTTAAGATTCTCTTTCCTGCAATCCTTTATGCTATGCTTTTCCACAATCATTTTGCCTTTTTTTTTCAGACTTCTGAAGTGGAGGTCTTTTCCAGCACTTTTGTTTGCAGCACTTTGTAAGACAGTTAAGTGATGACTGTGATATTAATTTACAAAAACATTGAAACAAAATCTACTTTCAAAAATACACATATGGCCTTTTTGCATGAGAGTGACACTGGTGACATGCTTCCTTTTCTCACTGCTGCTTCCCTAGAGAATTTCCTGCTGGACCAGTGTACATGCAATAATTTATTATTGCTTCATATTGTGAGCCACCAGTCCTGTTTCTGTGGCACAGAGATCTGTTCCAAACATGAAAATGAGAAAAGTGCCTAGGTACTACAGATCAAAGCCTGCTCGTTCCCCAGTTTTTGGCCTTTCCCTGTTTCCCTTTCAACTTCAGTATTTATTCCCGTTGACTAAGTAACAATCCTTTTGTTCCTCTTGCTATACAACAACATCTGGAAGCCAAAATATTTGACCTTTTGAATGTTTTTTATTACCTTTTTATGTATCTGTCAGTACTGTGAACCTTTAAAACCTGACCCAGAGCCTCCTGGGGTCAGTAGGACAGTTCCTGTTCTCTCTAGAACGTTTTGCATGGTGTCCTGAGAGCAGTCACCCTTTCTACTACACCTCAGCCTTTCTACTGCCCTGATAGTTATAGCTTGTTGTGTACTGTGGACTAAATTCTAAATAATACCATGTATTTTCTTCACTATGAATGCATAATCCAATACTTTTTTTTACAGTGCTTTTCATGCAACTTTCTGTTGTATTAAATATTGTCATGCCCTCTGAAGAAAGTCACAACTTGTAGCAGAAATGAAACTTTAATCAGAAGTCTTAAATTTACTGTGTGTTAAAAGAGAATCTTGGTGTTCTATGAGAAATTCAACACTACATATTTTAGCCCTACATTTATAGGATTAATACATATCCATGAAATTTTGGAACAGTGTTTTGATGTGTTTGTGACTGGATTCTGTGGTGCTGCTAAGAGCAACTATGGGCTTGAGGACAGTTAAAAGAAAAGAAAAAAGAAAAATATGCATAAAACAATGGTGGATAGAATATATGTAATTTCCTTCCACGAGAAGGTAAGCTGTGCAACCTTGTGAGGTGATGTTGCAGCTGTGAGGGTCACAGTTATATTCTGCCAGCCATGGAGGCAGACCTGTATGACACCAAACAAGTATAATGTATTGCACCAGTTCAGGAATAGGTACAAATTTATTTGTGGTCTATTGAAGATTTTTATTTCCAAAAATGGTACATTCAAAACTGGAAGAATATTTCTGATTTCTTTCTTTACTGCATAATGGAATAAACCACATAAAACCACACAGAAACCCATCTATATATGCACATATATTTTACATAATGTTAATATTAAATGGGTAATATTTCTTATACTGGATGTAGTCAATGCTTTCCCACCAGAGATAGCAGCAGTGGTTCCACTTCCACCTGTTATCCTCAGAAAAGATTAATGAGGTCTACTAAAGTGCTTAAAGCCATACTAAACAGAAAAGACTTTTCTTTGTCTATTTTTTAGACTCCTTCTGGTCCATAACCTTTAGTTAAAACTTTTCTATAAAATTTTCAGATAGAGTTTTCAATCCTTTATCATCTTAAACCCCTTGTCCAGATGTTTTCTGTGATGTGATAATGAAACTCAGGGAGCTATGCTATTCCTGACCACAGTGCTCTCCTAGTAACAGTACTATTTTTATTGATATTTTTACTAGTAAGCCCTTGTGCTTCTCTTCTGTAATACACCATTAGTGGGGCTGTAAATGTAATGACAAAGCCAGTAAGCCACAATTGTATAGTCCTCTTTTTTTCAGATGTTTTCACAGAACTCATGTCAGTCCTGTTTGTTAGTGAAATGTTCAAGTAAAAGGAACATTAGTAGATTTGCTGCCAAAAATCAATTCAAATTAACTACTTCAGTATGACTTAGCAATTGTACAGTCAGATGTCAAGAGCAGATACCTTTAAAGACATGTTTATGTGAAATCCTACGTTGCAGAAGATGCCCAAGTGTAGAAGCAGGTCAGTCCATCTTTTTTCACCTTCCACTCCTCTCTCCTATAATCTCAGCCTGTCAGCATTCCTGCCACGCTGTGACTGAGCAGAGAGGGCGTCCTGCCAAAGTCAGTGAGCAGCTCTCGTGCTAAGTTTTCAGCAGTGGCCATTAGTGGTCAGCCTGTGGGTGTGGCAGAAGTGAGGTCAAAGGGGCTGGTGAGCAACAGGTGTAAAACTTGCCTGTACATCAGTGATCCCCAGCAACAAGTGGAGGATGTTTTGTCTCGATTTTACTGCGTTAGAGTTTATGACTAGAACATTACAATCAAAAGTTCCAGCTTGAAAGATGGACTGTGAATAGCAGGGTGTTTTCCAGCTGTGGAATATCTAACAAAAGGAAAAGCATGTAGGTTGCAGGGAACCTGTGGAGATCATTTCATCCAGCCTCCTTTTTGAAGCTAGACTGCTCCCAGCACATCCCAGCAGCCAAGTATTTGTCTGGTGGAGTCTAGAAACCCTTCAAGGATAAGAGTTTGCACAGCCTCTGTAGGTGACCTCAAGGAGTGGTGGAGCTGCTAGCCAGCCTTTGTTCACAAGCAAAATGGAGCATAGTTAATTCAAGTTCTGCCTACAGAGACACCAAGATTAAATGTGGAATTAATGTGCATAGCAGGATTGTGTGTAAGTAGGCCTCCTCTCTTTTCCTGACACTGCTGTAGTTTTCCTTGCCCTTCTGCTCTGCTTTACTATGTTTGACTTTTGGTAAGACTCTTGCCTCACAAGTATGTGATATTCTGAGAAATTTTCTTAAACACCAAGCCAAACAGATCTTTAAAATCATTAAGAAATTAGTTTTAAATTGATCAGAAGGACCAAAACTACTAGCATTTTTAGGACTCTACTTTCCATTAAGTTAATAAATACTTTTTTCCACAGTCTGTGTAATTTTGTAAGCAACAAATTGTTACTAGCAAATTATTAAACTTAGAGTACATACAATCACCTACTGGAATGGCCTCAGGGAAAATGAAAAGTTTTAGTACGATCAAGAGCTGAGGAGAATATTCACCCTTCTTTCCTTAGGTTGTGCTCCCTCAGTGGTTGCTGGGATGGTGAGGGTGCCTCCGGAGGCCTCAGGTAGGATTTATGCCAGCTGAGACCCTCATGGTGTGGGTGTGAATATGCTCCTACCTTTGCCTTTCTACGTGTACTGCTAGTTTTATACTATAATGTTTCATCTGCTGCTTTTATTGTGCTTCCCAGTTGTTCTAGAATGATGCTGTAAATCTCCCATTAGCAGTTTTTTCTGTCTGGACACTGAGCCCTTACACCTCACTGGTTCAGCTGCAGTGGTTGTGTTAGTCCATGGAGAGAGCTGAGATCCTCCAGGCAGTGGCTCAGAGTACTGGGATGACTTAGCCTGAATGGGGCTGTCGTTCTGACGCTCCAGAGGAGCCTCTTTCTCTCTGTTCAATACAGAAAGAGCCTTACAGGTGGAAGGCAGGTGTTATATTCCCTTTGGTGTCTGCCAGCAACTTTCATAATTACATAACACCACTGTGCTACAAGGCTAGTCATGAAAAGAATACCAGAACAGTTCAAAAACTGGGGGTCAGAAAAGGTGAGGCAGACAAGCAGACTGGGGGATTACCCTGAAAAATTCTGACATACCCCTTGTGGTACCCTCACTGCCAATAGCCAGCTTGCAGTGCACCACCCTGGCAGAGCTGTGGCTACCCAGACTAACAGATCCTGGGCAGAATGGAAGCATTACCATCAGGTAAGAGCCAGGAAATTGGTTTTGTCTTGGTACACTGAACATTTAAAACTTCATTAGAGCCACATGTTTAATTCCAGAATCCACATTTCTTGGTGGAAATTCAGAGTATGTACAGCCTGGACACTGGTCAAGGGAACCTTAGGAGGAGATTAAAGTTGGACAGTGAAATAGGGATCAGGCAGGAACACGAACTGGACAGTTCAGTATCACAGGAGTGCCTAACTCGATCTGGCAGCTAGGAGTGAAAGTAAAAAGAAGTCAGTGCTTCCTCAGTGAGAGCATCATTAATTATTTGGATGTGTTATATAAGGAGGTTATATAGTCAGTGTTTCTTGAAGCCTTTAGGAAGAGGCAGTATTTTTATAAACAAGGTTCTAAGACATACTCTAGTGAACCTTCTAAAGTATCTGTGCTGAGAAAATCATCATTTCTCGGCATAAAGCCTAAAAGTCTACAAGAACAGTATTTTTGTTAATTGTTAAGAGCATTATTATCTTTAACACTGTTGTTTATATTTTGACTTTACTATTTAAAAGTTAGGGCACGCAAATGTCAGAATGCTCTGAGCAACTTTTCTGATTGAGGAGACACTATCCTGTGCTTGGCTTTGAAACTTGGCAGGCATGTCTGATCGGGGAGAGGGCTTGGACACAGAATTTCAAGTGATGAAATCCAGCTGATGTTCAAAGGAAAAGCCTACTCCCAGATCTCTCCTAGGAGGCCCCTGTGAAAATAAAAGACACTATGAAAGAAAGTGATGGAAGTCGTGTGTTATAAATTTATGTGGTTTTCCCTCTTGTGCAAGTAAATTCAGGCAAGATCAGAAGTACAGGCTTTCACAGCACTATTTGCCAGCTTTCTCTTTTTTGTCTTCCTAATGCTGAAATCCCTAAATGATCTTGCTGAAAACTATATGCACATCCTATCTTCAGCAGAAAGTGAATCCCATCACGGGCTCATCTGCTCCTGTTACCCTTATTTTTGAGAGAGATTCCTTATCTTTGCCCATTTCGGGGCAGGTGGAGGACTTCACTGCCTTCCATCATGGTTGCCATCAGGGTTTAGGAGGAGTCTCCAGGTGTGGGGGAAATTACTGAGCACACAGTGTCACAGTCACTCGTTCTGCTTGCAGGTGAGGAGCAGAGGAGTCACTGCAACAGTGAGCAGGGAGGGTGGTCAGGCTATCTGGAGATGGAGGGGGAATCAGCTCCATGCCAGGGTCCACAGGGAAGTCTGCTGCTCTCCTGTGGCAAGTACACCTATGGTATTAAACACAAATAAATAGCCTGTTAAGGCTTCAATACCAGGAAGGATGAAGGTAGGTGCAGGCAATTTGGCCAGCACTAAGCAGCTGGAAAGCACCTCAGTCTTCACCAGGACTTTTCCTTGTGCTGGAACGGTCAGTTGAGGGTCAGGTGGGTCCCCCCAATGTACAGCAGAGATTTGCTTGCTTTGGTTTGGTGGTGAGCACCAGCATTTCGTAGGCAGCTCTTCCATTCTGTGGTAGTAAACATTTTGTTTATTCCAAAGGCTGACACAGAAAAATCTTTCTATATAGCTTGCCCTAGTTCTGGAAAATTTACAATTTTGTTCATGTTTCCTGGATAATGGTAGTAAAAGGATTAGAAGTTGTACATTACATAAAAAATAAAATATCAGAGGAGAGGGAGCACAATAAAATCATTCATTTGCTGCAGCTGGAGTGGGAGTGCTCACCTGGTTATGGTGTATCTAAAGGTTACAAGGGATATGAGTAGAGAAGAGCTATTCTTTTTTGTTCCAGGCTCATTTGTTCTTTAAAAAAAAAAAATGCCTTGTTGCAATGAAAGCTGAAGTTCTTAAGGGTAAAACAAGATTATTTAGATATTGCATAATCTGATGGTACAGTGTCACCAGTTGATATCAGAGGCAAGGTTGGGGGGGGTGGTAAAAATATTTTATGCTATTTTTGTATGCATTCTTTAGCTACCTTATTTCCTAATTGCAATAGTTTTACCATTAGGGGCTTTTAATGCCCCAATTTTCAACACTGCAGTTTAGTTCTTTCATTGTTTAAAGTTTTATCAGCTCCTGTGGTTATTCCAGGCTGCATCTCTATAGCTTGGGGAGTTACTTGTACATAAAATTTCCCATATAAAAGAGATCTGTGAGGTCTGCAGAATCAGTGAAGGTATTGCAGTAACTTTATTGGTGGAGAGATGAAGTAAATAGTTTCTTGTGGGTTTGGGGTGGGGGGAGAGGTTTTGGGAGAGGGGTTTGTTTGGGTTTTGTTTTCTTGTTTTGAGGCATTTTTTGTTTGGGGGTTTTTTTGTTGTTTTTTGTTGATTTTTGTTCTAACATAAAGTATGGAAACTAATGCCACATACAGAAACATCTAAGTGGAAAAGTCATAATAAAAACAAACTGTGCAAGCGGTCACTTATTTCTGAATATATTTGATTATAAATATTTTTGTGCTTCTAAAGAGAGATGCTTTGGACATAGCTAAGGGAGCTGCTTAAAATGCAATTCAGAAGCTCACTCAGGGATGCACAGATAACATTCACTCAGCCTGTAGAAGAGACTCTGAATGTTGGAGAAAGGGAAATGGATGCTGATTTGGAAGGAAATTGCCACCTTCTCTTTTCTCTGTGTTGAGTTATATTGTGATGTCGATGGGAATGGTAAGAATAAAAAGTAAAATAAAATCATGAGGGCAGCAAACCTGTTTTAGTCAGGATGGATGTGGGGACAGGCTGAAACATTTATTAGCAGTTTTCTCTTTCCTGTTATTTTGGTAGGGATTAAGTCTGTTTTGCAGAAGGCAGCAGCAAGATGTCACAAAGAGATGCTTGTTGGCTTAATTGTGATGATTTGAAGGAATTAAATGTGATTAAGGTGGATTAGGTGCTTTGCAGTGTTACTGCCCTTTGTGACTTGGGAGGTGTTTCTGGCAGTAGGCTGGGTTGCCCCATGGCTTGGCATCATGCCTGGCACTTGGCAGAGGCCTGGGATGCAGCACCTCACGCTGCTGGCTGCTCCTACAGGCCGACGCTTACAGCTTGCTCTGGACAGTCAGCACCTGCGGGTACCTTGCTCAGGACTGAAAGCAGGACATGGAGAAATGAGAAGCAGAACACTGGAACAGATAAGTGACAGTAGAACAACTGGCCAGGCATGAAGGAAAACTGGAGTACATGAAAGGATGAGGTTTTTCTACTGTATTGAGGGAGCAATAGTTAACAATAGCAAAAGCTGTTCTTTTCTGTGGAGGGGAGGTGGGCAGGGAGGTGTTAGATAGATATGGGGTGTCCCTCTGCCTCATAAATGCACAGTCATACACTGACTTTTAAATCAATCTGCCCATGCAAAGCTTGGTGCAAGATGAGGCTTGACCTACATTATGAACAGGGTGGAAGAGGTAAGTGCAATATGGCCATGCAAATTATTTGGCTCAGTTGCAAACTGAGAAACTTCTTTGGGTTTCATGTTAGGTAAAGATAATGCATCAGGAGAAAAGTGCAACTGCATAATTTAGATGTCAGCTTTCATTTTGTCCTGGGAGAGAACAATTAGATTTCTCCAGGAGAGTCAGAGTAGCGTGTTCGGTTTTGTTGTGTATCAATTAAACCACCATGGCTTTTAGGGGAATTGCAATTACTCCGGATTACATGGGATGTGATTAGATGAAGTGGGGGTTTGATATGTGGATTTCATTCAAAATCAGACTTCTTACTTTGCATTCAGTTGTAAAGAGCTGGAGTGTTTATAACCCTGGAGGTCAGGAGCCTGGGTCTGTTCCCGAGGTGGCTGTTGATGCCCCAGAGTGCTGGTGTGCCCTCAGAGGAATTCAGCTTTAAATAAAGCAGTCTGTGTATAACCCACTCTCTTCAGAAGTAGGTGCCTCACAGCCACTTGTCAAGAATGGAAGAGTTCTATGATCATGGTTGCTTTTAAAGGAAATGTGATTTTGAGGAACCCATATTAATTCCAGTTAAATTAAATTCCTGACTTCGTGCATATGGGCTGTAGGTTGTTCTCTTTTTCAGATACGGGAACATCTCTTGAAGGAGAACTTGTGGCCCATGCTTGCTCTGCAGCCTGTGAACACCGCACAACATTGGTGTCTTGTGTGTATCTCATGCTGCAATATTCCCTCACCTTGCTGAAGGAATTCATCTTAGATAGGAATTTTCATTATGTAGTCCCTGATTTTGTATTTTGTCAGACTGAGCAAAACAAGTACTTGCCCTTCAAGCCTGCTGTAAGATATTCAAGACTTCTTCACAAACCGGGTGAAACAAATAGGTTCTCACCAGGCTTCAGAGCCAAGGTTTTGCATATCACTTACTGTAAAGAGTCGTAGTTCAAATACTTTTTCTTTTGTTCTTCTAACTTCATATACTTATTAGTTAGAAATGTTGATGTTTTCCCTTTTCTCTTCAGATGACACTGGCTGTCCTAGTAGCCAGTCAGTTTCTCCAGTTAAGACTCCTTCTGATGCTGGAAACAGTCCAATCAGTTTTTGCACTGGTAGCGATGGAGACTTCTCCAGGAAGAAATTCAGTCCAGGGTCAATGAGTGAAGGGAATACGCAGCAGGTTCGATATAAGAAGGAGACAAAGACAAGCCTTGTAAAGCCTGGTGAGTATAACTCCTTTCATCTCCTTAATTACACTTTCTAATTTACTGGTAAATACACAGGTGTCTATATACATTGTGTTCTGCCACCTGTGATACCACTAATGCTGATAGTTAATAAAATAGTTGGCTTCTTTCTGTGGAGCCACCTGAAAAATGTGAAAACACTATTGTTACTGTCTTTTTCATGGAAATATGATTAATTGACATCTTTGCTTTCTTTTATGAGGCTTGATGGTAATGTCAAATAGCTAAAATGGATTTTGTTCTGTTTCACAGTAATTGCACGCATATTTCACTGCTGAAAGATAAATGACTCTTAATATGAGAAAAAAGTCTTGTGATGTCCTTAGATTTATTGTTGGATCTTGCCTAAAGTTTATGCTGCCAGGCACTGATAACTCTGGGATATGAGATGTCAGACCAAGGCAAGGGGACAGGCAGCCTGTGTGTGGGAGTTGGGCAGAGTTGGACCTGCACTGCAATGGCTGAATCAAGACTGTGTCTGCCAGTGCCTCAGGCTAATGGGCCACCTCAGACCACCAGCTAAATCAGCACTGCTTGCTGCACATCCAAGACTAAATACCTGGGTGTGCCATTAGTTCCTGTAATTTTAATGAGTAGACATAAAATATTCTATATCATTTGTTTTGTGTACGGGCAGCTCTTGATTACAAATGGTCAGGATATTTGTGCTGCTATTTAATTAATCATGGAGACAGAGCTGGCTCTCTACAGAGCCAGCTGCAGAACTGGCATGGTTTATGAGCTCAGGTACCTCCTGGCTGTATTGTTTCCAGAATCATTTTACCTCTGGAAGCAATTTAGATACTTTCATGAAAAGCCAGCTCAGATTTGCCAGCACCATGTTTAATCCAGAAACAGTAGAGAATCTGTTGCAAAATCTGTTCACCGGCTTGGTTGTTGGAAGGGCTGATAAAATCTGATTTACCACTACCCCTGCAAGTTCTTTCGCTCATTTCATAGCACCATGTTACTTGAGTGTTCCCAGTCTCCCATTGCTGTACATAATGGGTGATAGGTAATATTTTTTTCAAGGTTTGCAGTGAATGTGGTATAGGACAGTCAAATCTGCAGCTGTGGCTACCACAGCCATTTTGTTTGTGAATATGAATATTGCTTAGCAAAATGTGAATAATGAATGCAAAAGTTTTCTCTAATGAAGAGTCCTGTACTCATGGAGAAGAGTTACGCACCTTTTTCAATAAATTCCTTCACTGTTTTCAATTTTACACTTAAATTGCATTATAATATCAAGTTATTAGCCTTTTGCAGTAACCAGCAACCAGGTCTGTTTTACAAAGTACTTCTAAGTTCCTCCTGCCAGATATCTCACACTTTTTTAGTGGAAAGCTGTTTAAAATCATGTCATAGTCAGTGTGAGAGCTGACACAAGTGAGGGACATTTCAGATATGGAAAACATGCCAGGGGACAGCTGGGGTTAATTTTCCTCAGTGTTGGCCACAGGGGGTTAATGTGATTTTCTTCCATCACTATCTCTTGGCTTCAGGTGGACCCAGTCTCTTCCCTACGACCTACTTGCACATGAATTTCTGATGACTCAGTCGGGAAGATGTAGCCATTGTGCAAAGAGGAGGCACCACCATGTAGCAAAACACACAAGGGGGATCAGTAGAAGGGAAGTGGGATATGAAGGAGAATAACAGCAACATGTCCTTGTCATACATTAAAGAAGTTGTGTGTAATTTTCTCTTTACCAAAAGTCCTTCTTGATTTATAGAGATTATATCTGCTTCATATTGATCTGAAATGTCTTGTGATAATGATCTCATAGCAGGAGTCAGATATGAGAGACAAAAATCCAGCCTACCACTGTTTTTCCTTGTCCTGTGCTACATTTTTTACACAAGTACATCAATCACTGTGCACATTCAAAAGTCATGTATTTTTGCTGAAAATCTGTCTGTTTCCAGGATTGTTTTCTCGGAACACGCTGAATCTCAGAAGAAACACGCAAATATTTAGATAATTCAGGAAATGTCAGAAAGGGATAGCACTGAGAATGAACCCTGGGATTTTTTTAGGTTGTTCCCAAGCTCTGATACTTCTCTGCTTCTCTAGCAACATCACTTCATCTTTCTTCTCTGTAATTCAGAATACAAAATATACATAGCCTTTTTCTTTCTCTGACAGCCTAAGGCCTTGTTATGTGATTCCAAGTCATCTTCACCTCTTGAAGTATTAACAAAATAGATTTGGCTGTCATTCATATTTTATGTAGTTTGCATAGAGAACCATACATAATCCTGGCATGCTCTTGCTAAACCTCTAAAATATTTATAATCATGGAGAAATTATTCATTTAAGAGAGTTGATAATGGTTTTTATTGTGCCTTAAATCCGAATCACAGCAGTGTAGAAGTGAATTTGGCTTAAAACCTGTGCCTGATTTCCCAGGGAAAGATGGAGAGGGCAGGAATATTAAGGAAGATAATAGAACATCCATTCCTAGAGAACATTACAAGCCTTTTAATTTCTGGATTCTAGAAGATGGTCCTTCTTTTACGTGTGATTCATTTATACAATATTAAAAGCAATACAAAATGTGTTGCAGAGAATGCCCTCACAAAAAGGCACAAAAAGACTTAATTAATATTGGTCTTAGTTTTGTATCAAGATGCTGTGCTGAATCCTAAAGTTTTTGTAATTGAATAAACAGGACCATAAGCATTTCTGCATGTTCACATTCTTGTGTACCCCTCCTAGAAAAACCCCTCCTGAATTCCTGTAGTTCATATCCACATCCTGTTGAGACCCGTGGGAATTGTTTTGCTTCCTTTGACAGTCTTTCTCATCTTCTTTTTTGACTTGCATTAGAATGCTTAGTGAAAGGATTCAAAATCTGCCTCTGGAAGCTGCGAAGTACAGATACACTTTCAAAGACATACATAAAGAAAAGAATCTTTAGCAGAAGTTATATCATTAACTTTTAAAAGTCTAGGATGTTTAAACTAACACAGACACATTTTTAAATCTCCGTGAGCATCAGAATTTGAGAAAGGCATCTGATCAGCTGTGTTCAGAATTTCTGTAAAGTTCTGGTCTTCTTGCTTTTGGTGTTACAGGCACACTTGGGACTGTTCACTGAATGTTTGCTGTTGTAGCTATTTCTTAGAGCCCGTGGAATTGCTGAAGTTTCACATGAAATTATTATGACCTAAGCAAAAGCATTAAGGCTGTCCCAAACCTTTTAGCACCTTCAGGATCCCACCGAGTAGAGGTGTAAACACTACTGCACAAAAAGAGCCCTAAGGAAGCCCCAGTTAGGGACAGCTCCCAAACCTTGTTAGGGACTGTCTGTCTGTCATTCACACAGCTTGGGACAGTAATAAACATGCCAGGTAGCAGAAGACTATGCAAAAAAGTTTGTTGTTGTTTTTGGTTTTTTGTTTTTTTTTTTTTCACTGGCCATTTATTAATGAATGTGGCTAAAATAGCAATATTTTGGATTTTGGTGCCATTGAACTGCTATGGATTATGTTTCAAGAAGGGTCATCACTGGGAGTTTGGACATAAAAACTTCTTTCTGTTCAGATTAATGGGAAAATCTCAGAAGCTTTCATCACACAGAGCACCTACATTTGTTGGACAGTAGGCAGTGAGCACAAATTCAAAAACGTGGAACTCCATCTGCATGCAAGAAAACACTTTTTTTTTGTCTGTGGTCAGACACGGGCACATGTTATCTGGAGAAGTTGTTTGAATATATCCATCCATGGATATATTCAAAACTCAGCCTGGGTATGGTCCTAGACAGCCTGTTCCAGCTAGATCTGCTTGAGTGAAGAATTGACTAGGTGGTTTCAAAAGGTCCCTTCTACCTCACAGTGATTCTGTAATCCTGTGTTGCTGGACTTTTTTTTTGCCTTTAAATAGTGCATCACCCAGATCTGTAGTTAAGTAGTTGCAAGGCACAATTCATGTTTTTCCTGCCCTTTCTTGGCCACTTAAGTTCATAAAAATGGGAGTTTATTAAAATTAAAAAATCTTTCAACAATCACCATTCAACTAAAATGTCGTTTAACTTCAAGGCAAAGTAAATAATCTTGTATTTAACATGTGTTTCCTAATTTTGCCAGTGAATTTATTAAGTCACAATAAGTGAGCCTTGGGGTAAGGTGTCCCAGTCTGAACAGATTAATCTTTGAAGACTTTAGGACTATTAGGAGTTTTAGGAGATACAGGTGGAGCAGAATGTGTTGCCTTTACTTGGTTGTGAGTATTCAGTAGGGCAGATGCTTTTTTAGTCAATGTTGGAGCTGATAGTGATCAAAAAGGAGGCAAGGGAAATTACCCTAGACACCTGGAAATATCAAGACCAGATCTTAAATAAGCCAAACAGATCTGAGAAGAAGTGCAAGTTTTAGCTGCAAATTATGTTTTATCTGTTAAAAATGTCTAGCTGTTAAAACATAATGGTCTTCCTGATGTTTAGGACTTTTTTAGTCTTTTTTAAATTGTCTGATTTGTGAGGATTAGATTCCCAGGACACTAAATGTCCAGGAATTTATTACTGGGGGTCCCCTGTGAAAGCAAGGAGTAGTGACTAGTTAATCCATTAGTACAAAATTAGCAGATAAATCAATCCATATTGCTACTTGACTTCCATATGTGTCTGTATTCTAAAGGCAGTCACTTCAGTTATTTTAAAAACAAAACATAAAGGCTCTGATTTAGGTTATATTCCTGACATTTGGCTGTATTATTTTGCAGGTTTTTTGTCAACTCACTCCCTCATTTCAGTATGACAGTGTGGGAATAACAGTGTCTGAATCTGATGTATGTGTGTGTACGTGCTTCATTTGAAAAACATGAATTGGTGTGTAAGTTCTGTGAGGGAATTGTCTTAGAGGTAATTCTGGAAATTTATTTCACTGTCAAGAACTTCTTTCTGACTGCATCATTTTGCAATGATAGGACTTTGTTTTATCTTGGGAAGTTTGATAAAATATTAGACATGCTTTACCAGCACATTTATCTAAGAGCATTGTATCTGGTATTTGCATGACTTTTCTTTATTCTCAGTACCAAATTTCTGCAAGCAGTAGGAAAATAATAGAACTGTTGTCCCTGTTGTTCAGCAACAACAGTACAGAATACAAAAACCAAGTTACAGAATGTGCTAACTTGAACAATTCCAATAGCGCACAAAGAAATCCATGAATCTTTTTAACTACTGGCTAGGACACCTACCTATTATGTTGAAACACTTCTTAAAATGCTGAAGGTCTACTGTGTATTCTAAGGCAAAGTCACACTGCTTGGTTGTTTGAAAAAAAAATCCAAACCAAACCAATGGAAAACCTGTATTTGGAGATAGCAAACTGTCTTGACTGATCCTTGAAATAAATTGGCATTCTTCATTTTAAAAGCAGAATTGCACAGAGGTGAGTGCAATGAGAAGACTGGCGTCTGTCTTTTTGCTGTAACTTATTTAACAGCACTTCATAACCCACATTCCAAGACTGT